>CM052193.1:13027036-13042032 GCA_028455805.1 Lasioglossum figueresi | reverse complement strand
AAAAAAAAATGGCACTAAAACGGCTGAAATCACCGGGAAACCGTTCGGAGGATCCCGCGGGACATCCGGGTTGGAAACGTAGTATCCCGATAAACGTTTCAGCTGGTTCCAGAGAGAGAGAGAGAGAGAGAGAGAGAGAGAGAGAGAGAGAGAGAGAGAGAGAGAGATCGTGGCTCCACGACAGTTAAGTTATAATCTCGGAACACAAGACTGTTTCCTCGAATTAGCCTCGCTCCTCGTTTTGTGCGGCGGGACTGAAATTGCACGGCACGTTCGGTGACGGCACGCGACTGTTCGTTTCCGTTCGCAATTAGGGATACGAGATGATGGTTGCGCAGAAGGCGGCAAACGATAGAGCCAGGGCGCCCCCGCGAGTCACGCGACCAAAGAGATGGTTCTGGTTCTAGGAGACCCGGCGATTAGAGATTTCAATTCGTGGCGTGCGCTCGCGGCGTTCGTTAGCCGCGGAATTAGCGGCCCGCGAACGGGAAATTCGCGGACCGGGACGCCGGAGAGAACCTCGGTTAATTGCGAGCGCCGCGTTAATTCGGCGAACGTGCTCGTTGGGATTGTTGTAGCTGGAGAATGCTGTGAGCCCAGTCGAAGCTAAACTGTGGATGTGGAATTTGGGAATGTCGAATTTGGGACTGTTGAATTTGGGGATATGGAAATTTGAGAATGTCGAATTTGGGGATGTGGAAATTCATGGATGTTGAAATTTGATGATTCGGTAGCACAAGTCAGCCACTGGAGAAACATGCAAGATAAATTGAATATAATTCCAGCAAGTAGTACAGGTCAGCAAATGGACGGGTAGAGAATTGTTTGAAATTGTAGCGCCAAACGACCACGACGATTAACAGAAACATAACCGGAAGGACTTTGAGGGCTGATGGAAGGGCATGCAACGAAAATTCCTATGGTAAGCCCATTCGTCCATGTGGGAGGGTCCCACGCGGAGCTAAAATTTTTATTGCGACGTTCATCTTCGCATCGTGACGAGATTAACAGTCTCTCACGGAGAACAGCGTGGCTGGAAATTAATCCCCGTTGGCTGGCCACGATTTATCCTCGTCGTAAAGTTCCCTAGGGGCGTTGCGCTCGGGGAAGGGGGTGGCCGGAAATCCTGGGGGAATGCGCGTTCGCGGTGCGTGCCGCTCACGATTTACCTGGATGGCGAAAAACTGCTTGCCACCTTATGTTTGCACGGGGATCAGACCGGCTTGGCCGTGTCTCGATGCCCCGCATTTACGCAAAGTCTTATTTACAAGCGGGGCGCAATGCCCAAGCGGCGTGCACACAGGCCGCGTTCGCTCGCATAACTCTCGCCGCTTACCGTGACAAATGGCCACCGAACAAGGTGCGTGCGTCTACGATGATAAGACTGGCCGAAATTTAACGGCACCGTGGCGGTATCGGGCCCTCGAATCACCCCTCGGCGTTATCGCCGCGAAAATACCGCGAGGAATTTCAGGGGCCGACTGCGCCGACATTTACAGTCGCTCGTGATAATATTCGGACGCTCTGAGAAAGAGGACAACTTTTTTTTTTAATGTTGAACAATACCGCTTAGATTTTCTTGAGAATTTATACAGAACGAGTTGACACAGTTTTGCCGAAACAAGCTATACCTGTTCTGCTATTTGTAATTTGAATTTTGAATATTTAATATTTGTAATTTGAATTAAAAAACATCGAGAAGTACATTTCGAACTTCGAACTTTTAAAGGTAACTGTTTGCGTAGTTATTTCATCGAATAATTTACTACCGTGTCAATTGTCAATTTGTCATTGAGGGACAGATTCGTTACCTGAAATGAGGGACGGATGCGGGTTAAGAGTTCTATTGTAGACAGCAACTGTGCATAGGTAATTAACAATCGCTTCGAGAAATCGATAAAAGTGCAAATGCAGTCGAACTGTATACCAAACAGTTCGGTCGGCTATCTCGCGTTCCAAGAAGGAACACAAGGCGGAGGAGGTTCGTTCGAAAGGAGGGAGTCAAGCCCCCGGTGAAAGATAAGCGTTATTTATCTTGCATTTGCAAGGAAAAACTCCCGCGGAACGGTGATCCTTCTTTTTGACGAACGGATGGGAAGAACGAGCAGACGTAGAAATCCTCCTCAGGTGCAAGCCGCGCGGCTGTTATTAAAAAGAAACGTTTATCTACCATTTATCAGCTGTCCCGTTAGCATTCGCCTTCCCAGGCGAGCCAATTCTTGATCCTACCCAGCATCCTCTTCTCAAAGAATTCTTCTTAATGACCTCGTTTCTCCGTCGAATTTCTAAAAAATTCAGAAATTCTCATTGCTGTCTCTAATTTAATGTGTAAGTGTTAGTACGAGGGCGGATCAATAAGTACCCGTGTTAGGCATGAAAATGCAAGTTTTTCCGAAATTTTTTTTTAGTTTTTAACACTTTGCCTACCGGAAGCCTAATAATAGGATTTTCAATGATTGCGCTGTACCAAAAGAAAGCATAGAAATTTTCTTTTACATTGCAATCTTAAATGAAACTGTTAGATCACGTTATTGGGACGACTCGTTAGTTCACAACCACAATAGCTGTTGCTATTGAAGGTTCCATTAAAAAGTGTTTAGCCATGTACCATAGATGTTTCAAAATTATGCAATAATCACCGGTCGGTAAAGCGTTTATATAGTCTTCTTTTAGGAAGATACACTTCTCCCAACATCCCGGCTATTTTTTTAAGCCCTCTAAATAATATGTTTTGTCGAACTCTTGAAAATAGGCGTTCGTCTCTGCAAAGACCTCCTCGTTCGAGCCAAATTTTTTCCCGCTAACCATGTTTCCGTATTGGGGAATAGAAAAAAGTCGCAGGGGGCCAGATCGGGGGAGTACGGTGGATGCGGCAACAATTCAAAACGCAATTCTAGTATTTTTGCCACGACGATTTGTGTCATTCCTAATTTATCATGTAAAATGTTTATTGCCGTTCCGTACGACACATCTACGGCATCTGCTACATCGCGTATTTTCGTTCGACGATCAGCAAGAATCATTCATTGACTTTTTTAACGATTTCCTCGGTTTTTACGTCTGCCGGGCGACCTGGTCGCTCCTCATCAAAAACAGATTTACGGCCATGTTTAAATTCACTAAACCGATATCTCACAGATGTCGTAGATGATGAAAGCGTCCTTGTAGACAGAATCCAACTTCGTCTTTATTTCTTCGCACGTTTTTCCATCCAAAAATAAAAACCGAATTACGAATCGATATTGTTCTTTTTCCATTGTATGGAGAAACACCAGACACGTTTAGTACGAATGGCTGTCAAATCAATTCTGACCTATCAATTCGTATGAAATTTGGTATGGCGTCGTATAATTGATGACAGTATACTAAAGTAATGACAATTTCCATCGGCAACGCCACCCGTCTTCAAACACGGGTACTTACCGATCTACCTCGTAAAACGAAATGTTTGATAGATATTACAATACGAATAAAAATTAAACAAATTTACGGGTTTGAACCTTTTATTTCGCTTTGGTAGAAAAACTTTGCAACACGCCGCGTGTTTGCAATATCGACATCGACTGGTTTCGCGAGCGTGTATCGAACCGACCGTTTCCCGGAACCTCGGCAGTCGCGAAGTTTGAAACATTCACCGGTACACTCTTCCAAAAAACGAAGAAAACGAGATACTTCGTAGGAGACGCGAGCGTCGCGTCGCCCGGATAAATAAGGAGCGCAGCCGAGCTTAAAAGCTTTTAATATTTATAAAAAAACATAAGGACGCGCCCAGCGCCACGAGAAATTCCCGCCCGTCTCCGTAAATCGGATGATACGAGTATTCCGCGAGCATCAGGCACAAGTTAGGTTCACGACGTCGCTTTTATCCGACGGCCAAGACACACAGAGAAAAACAGCTAAACTGCTCGTGGACTTCCGTTTGTTTCACGGAGAAGTAACTCGCCTGGTAATACGATCACCTTTTTTTCGTTGCTTGTTAACGTGCAACGTTCTGTCTGTTTTCGCAAAAATGAAACGTTCGTATTTATCTTACGCGGGCGGATTTGCGTGAACGAACCTAATGGAGAGCGAACCGGACCAAAACCGGCGCAAAAACGTCACTGCAAAATATACGAGACGAAACCGAGTCAAATATGCAGAATATTTTTACTGTAGAATCGCCGGGGCTCGTTAAGCTTTATATCGCTGCTAATTAAACGATCGCTCATTTACTACCGGAATCGCGGAGGTCGCGATACAACAATTTCATCGATGCACACGTCCCTATGGAGCTTAAATCATTTTTTCCACGACTGAAATCGCAACGAGGTTGAAGACTCCGATTTTTTCCGGGAGTAATCGAACCTGCCGTAACAATATTTCAGTGACCATTGTCCAGCTGGCGAATGGCCAATCCGTAGGACGGTCGACCGTGCAAAATAAGCTAATTTGCCGGTGAAAGGGTGCAAGGAGACGCGGACGGCCGGGCCGGGGAAAAAAATCCGCAACGGGATAAAATCAGCGGTGCACCGGGTCGGGCGTAGCGGGGGTGCGCGCGTAAATAACAAGATAATTTATGATCGTTACACAATGATCGTCATAAATCGTGTTTCTGCCGGGCGACAGAACGTGCCGTTATGCGAGGAACTCCGGGTTCCGCTGGCGCCCTCCCACGCTCCCCGACGTCGATATTTTACCGCGGGAACGCGATACATGGCCGGCATAATTTATCTGTTTTCAAATACGGCCGAGCCGATAAATTTGCATATTTTAATATAAATTCCTAAATGCCGGATTCGCAGAGATGGCACGAGACCGTCGCGTTGCGTACGGACCCTCGCCTTTATCGATCATGCTCTTCGCCCTACGAGTCCGTGGGTCTTAAATTGTTCTAATACTTGAGCTCTTTTATTTAAAATTTTTATTTCGCGTGAAGATCCGCAGTTATTGTTAAAATAGTCACCGATAGCGAGTTTGAGCTCTGACCAGGCAACCGACCTGACGGAAAATAAACTATATCTTTTATTATTAAGATATAGACGCGGTACTTTCATTGGTTACGATGGTAATATCGACAATTTTTCGTCAGAACTCGAGCGATAGGATGGGACAACGCTGTCGGCTGTCCGAGCACAACCGCTCGCAAAAGAGAATCGAGGGGTTCGTTGTGACGGCTAATCAAAGCAGGGCAATTAAGTTAAAGAATAACTGGAGAATTGTAGAACGAGTTTCCCGACGAAACGCGACGCGACGAAACAAGGTCTCCTTCGGGATTCAATTAACCAATAAACGCTCGTAGTTACGATTAAACCGCGCCAATAAAAATTCCACCGTTCAGTGGCTTAATCAACGATAGAGAGGGGGCGAACAAGAGGGTGGATCGTGGGGTGGCGACAGGCGATAGGGGGTGGGGTGGAAGAAGAAGGAGGAGGAGTAGAATAGTAATTCCCGGACAGCAAATATTAACGAAGGTAAATGAATCGAAAGGAAACCGGGAAGGAAGGTCTTCGACCCGGGGAGAAAAAGGGAATCGCCGGGCCGCGATCAATCGAATTATTCTCGTTGGAAAAAGGCGTAATTATATAAGAGTCGGCGAGCAGTCCGAGGCTAAATCGCCGGAGACAAAGGGACCATCTTTCCGCTGCCAGTCGTCTTCCTCCCTCTCTTTCTCTCTCTTTTTCTTTTCGGTCGATGATTAAAGGCGTGTGCCTGACAGCGATATGCGTGAAGAATAAAGGGAATGACTCGGATGTTCGTCTCCCGGCTCGCTTCGTCGACTCATCGACGAGATGACGAACGATGGGTGACGCGTCTCGTCCTGGATCCTATGGGATTCCATCGCGATATTATTTTTTAACCTACCCCACTCGAAGAGGATGCCTCCAAAGAGGACAACGGCGCGCAGCTGTCCTGCGGAGCTCTTTCGGTCAAATTTTCGACTGGCAATGGGGGTTGACGTAGAGCAAAGCGGTGGGCTTTCCACGTGGCGGGTCCTCAGACAAATTTCCGCCCATTCTCAGCCTCGTACTCACAGGTATTAACGCCGGGGGATGGCTGAGGGTCGTCAGTCGTCGCGACTTAGGCTCTCGAGCGCGTACCGGAAGTTTCGGTACACACGAGGCGGCTCGCGACGAGCACCAGAACCTGAAACCGAAGCTGAAGGCAGAGCAGCAGCACCGGTAGCAGCAACAGCAAGCTCTCAGAAGCTTCCGCGGTTTGGCTGCTGACTCTGCCGCGCGTCTTATCCGCGCGGCAATCCAAACTTTGCTAAGTCAATAGAAGCGGCCCTCCCCGGGATGAGAGGCTTCCTCGTCGTGCTCTTCGATTAGTTTCGTTCCAGAGTCCCGTTGCTCCCGGAGCCTCGAACTTTCGGGTCGTCACGGCCGAGTGGCTTGTCTTTCTTTGACTTCCAACCTACTACCCCACCCCACCCCTCCTCCTCCTCCTCGTTTTTCCTCTTTCCTCGTCCCACTTTTCCGTTCCCAGGTCCTACCACCGCTGCTTCTTCGGGGCTTCTTTCGTCTCCTCGTTTTTCCGCCACGGACTCCACGAAATAAAAGGCTGCCAGACGGAACGGCCATTCGGGGAACGAGACCGGGCCGCGCGTTATTAGTTCCTCGAGTCCCACGCGGGATTTTTCTTCGCGAAGAATGGCACGCTGATCGAGATATTGTTGTCGATTCGATAAGTTTCGACGCGGACCGTGACGGAGGGCGTTCGAAGAACTTATGGCGCTCTTCGGTGTTTCGAGAGGCCGTCGTCGGAAATTCGAGAGAGCGGGTTTCAGCCCCTACACGATAAAAACGACGTACGCGAAACATATGCGCGAAAAAAATTATTTCTACATTGACAGTTTAAGTGGAATCAGAATGACAGGCCAGCCGTACAATAATTTCTGGCGACACAATCGCCGGTACATTAACGGAAAGTAAATAATGCAAATGGTGGCGGGCGCCACGGAGAGAGAAATTACCATTGCGGCTGCGGCTGTGGCGGATCGTTTCGTCCCGGGGTTGCAATCAGAAATAAAAATGGCACCTCGAACGAGTAATACCGTGCGGGATATGTTCTCGTTACCGCGATGGAAACGTTTCGGGATGGGGTACACGGAATCGGTACTCGACGTGTACCCGCATCGCTTCGCCGTGCCGGTACGGTACGGTACCCGGAATCACAACGGAATAACGTTGTTAACGACATCATCTGACAGGCTCCATCGGGTGCACTTAACGGAGCCACTCGGCCCCGACGTCGGAATCATTGTTACGGGAAACGTCTGCCGGCGAGGTAACGACATCAGTCCTGACTAAAATGACATCATGCAGTCGCGGCGTGCGCGCCTCGCATTATCGTCGTCATTACGGCCATTAGAGTGGGAACGACTGGGGATCCAACGCCTCTCCACACCACGCTCGCTCTTATTCGTCGACGATTTTCGCGCGTTCGATCCACGTCCGCTTCGTTTCGCCGATGGGAACGCGTTTTGACGCGCTTTCATGCCCATCTGCTTCACAGCGGGCCTAGACGAGCATAGCGATTTTAACCCGCTGCACTCGGAGCTATTTTAACTTGAAAATTAAACATTTCTTCCGGCCCCGAATAATTCCATTCTATATACTTTTTTTCATTTTATGGATAATGTATCATTTTCTTTACAGTCGCAACGATTAAAACGTGTCTTTGTCCCGAAAAATGTCGTAAAAGAGAAAAACAATTTATATTTTTTGTACGGCTACATTTATTTCAATTTACATACGTTACATACAAGTTGTCTACCTACTCATTTTTGTTCTATACGCATAAAGTCTACCGATAAAAGTGGATGTTTTCGACAGTGTCTTTGAAGTCGCAAAACGGGGAATGGTGCCGATTTCCCGGGGATTCGATGACGCGGGGTCCTTGTCACAGGTCCGCGGCGCGATATTACACTCAAGAGGCCGATGCATATTCATGAAACGCGCAAACCAATATTTATAACAGCTCTCGGGCTGTCTCACTGTTCTGGCGGGGCGAAGTAATGCACGCGGGCCCTGATCGTAATAGTTAATACGTGCTATTAAGCTTCGCCGACTACATATTAGACACCTATTACGGTGTCCCGGCGGCCAGTAATTCCGCGACGATCAATCGCCATTTAAATTACTATCGGAAAATCTAACCCGTCCGCGATACGCGGTCCACGACGATAATCACGTCGATTAATTGCGTTCGAGTGCTCGTTATCAATTACGCGGCCGACAGTTTTTGCGATCGGGGCATAATCGATCGCGGAATACGCTTCTCACGGTGAACTCGATGGAAACCGTTCCGTTGTCATCCTGAAATCCCCAAGCATCAAAATAGAGGTATCCGATTGGCCGTCATAAACTGTAGAACCTATTCTATCTTATTCTTCGCAACTTCAAGTCTGTTCAGACCCCACATAATGCGAGTTCCACAAAATTGTGTCTAGAATTCTGACACTAAATCCCAAACGAGCGAAGCGAACATGCCAGTCAGATCCACGAGCGTGTGGTCCGAGTACGCAATCTAGAGGACCGATAGAGGACCCTGGTTCTCTGGAACAGCATCAACCAGACGCACTCTGCGGATCCATAGAGGGTTCCCCATCGCTGCGGAATAGCGGCCGTTGGTTAATTCCCAGCCGTGTATCAGCGCGCTTAGCGGTTACGCCTAATACTTTCCGCGGATTCCGGCAGTGAACCTAATGCGTCCTCGGATCGGGCGATACGATAAGCGACGGTAAGTGGCTGGCTCGTCGGGAGCCTCGAAATTAATTCCAGGGACACACTCCTTCAGCCTAGACCTTCTCCCGGCTGCTACTCTTCACCTCGCTTTATCCGTCGGTTTGCAAACGGACTGTCCGATGCGTCTACTTTGACGTCTGAAAGTGTCTAGACGCTCGACACGTTCGCGTAAATGTCTCTAACACTTTTGTCTTCCAAGGATATTCAACAATAATTCTATAATTTTCATTCTCCGAATGAATTGATTCTAATCCTCCGTGCGGAACTGGATTTAAATGCCCGTCTCGCCTCAGTTCAACGTCACACTAATTACCGTAACATTAGGAATCCAAGAAACTTCTCCCCCATTGTTACAGTAATTATTGCCTTCGGCGACGGGGGGCAAAGTGCGGATCATCCTGCCTGTAGGATGCAGTTGCACGTTCCCCGCAACAGTCTATCATGGAATGACGCGGCCTCACTGATTTGAAAGCGTTTCTATGTTCGACGTGGTTCTACGGGACCTTTGTCTGAACACCATGAAGTTTATTAACACGGGAGCATCCGTCCCATCCATTTCTGTATTATTAATCCCATCGCTCAAGTGTACAATGCGAAACAACCACACTGCAACGATGTAATCCCTTTTCTATATTTTCTACGTACTCTCCACAAAGTTATGCCGAAAAAAGGTTCTTCGATTCAAACAAAAATTATAGAAATGGAGAATTGAACGAACGTGCACGTCGAGTGTCGTCCAGGGAAACAATTCATTGAGCTTTAGAGTATAGGATTTACGTATTTACCAGAAAAAAGTCATGAAAAAAAATTCGAAAGGCTAAAAAACATAATGGAATTTAACCGATGCCCTATGTCGAAGGATTAGCGATCGAAACTTTAAATGGCAATATCTCGAAAGTGACGGTATGCGACATGCGGCGTTCTTCCTTACAACCACAGAATTAGTCAGAGACATGTGTCTGCTCGATACCTCGCTCGGAATTTACCCGTGGCATCGTGAAACAAGTGTTCAGGATTCCTGATCGCTTCGAACAATCGGCCATCATCGACGGCAATTGCCTCGGATGCCGATGACCAGATCCTGTCCCTCGATACGTTACCGTCCCGCTATAAAACGTCGACCAGAACTGCCGCTCGTATCGAGTATACATCCCGGGCGCCTCGCTGGCTGGCGCAACCTTTCGCCTAATCTCTGCCAGGTTGTCTCGCATGACCCGCGGTACCCCATAAAACGTTAGGCGCGACGCCGCCGACTGTACCGTGCGTCGTCGTCATCCTGCACGGTTTCATGGCGCTACATTTAGCAGACTGTAAACTGCAGCTTTATGCGAAACTTTTTTATAGTTGCGGTGCCGAGGACCCCGGCCGTGGCCATAAATAACGTTTTATTACATCACGGTGATATGTAACGCGTCCCCGATCCCTATGCACGGGATCCCGTTCAATTCGTCCGGTGAATTTGACGTGCACCACACGAGCTCCTGTTTCACGATCCAGGACTCTGACGAGCTAACCCATGATTCACCGCGATCAATTCCTCGCTGGTTTTGTTGCTATCAGATTTTGTTGCTTCTGCCGGACGGGGATCGATTGTCCTCAACCGCGACTATATCGGTTCCGATTGTTTTATCGTGAGAAGACGAGATTTCTTGGAAACAATTTCAGATATACGAGGTGTGATCAAAAAGTAAGATGACTTTTTTAATTTCGCGAGATACCTACAATCGATTTTCGTTTTCTTTTTTTTCTTGTGCTGGTACATTCGTCCCGAACATATGATCACAGTTTCAGCTATATAGCATTTTTTGTTTGTTCGCGAGAAGCATAAAGGTTAGAAGTGTTTCGCGTGTTCGGCGATTTTCTGCTGTCGAAGAAAATGGATCAAAGAATTTCCATCAAATTTTGTGTAAAAAATGGAATGAAGTGCCCCAAAACACTAGAAATGTTGACAGTGGCATACGGTGAGTGTACTCTGAGTAAAAAAAATGGGAATCGTCGAATTACCATTAGAGAAGTTGCCGATGATCTCGGCATCTCGTTTGGTTCGTGCCAAGCAATTTTAACGGATGTTTTGGGCATGAGACGTGTGTCAGCGAAGTTTGTTCCGAAACTGCTTAATTTTGACCAGAAGAAACGTTGCTTGTGAGTAATTTTTTGGCCAGAAACAACACCACAATCATGCCTCAGCCACCATATTCACCGGATTTGGCCCACTGCGACTTTTTCCAGTTCCCAAAACTAAAGATACCCAAAATTGAAGGGGACAACATAAATATTGATGAATATATAAATATTTTTTGATAAAAATAAAAAGACACCTTACTTTTTGATCACACCTCGTACACGTTTAATTGGTGCTTTCGTCGATTCTTTTATCGAATTTCGAGCGAATACTCGGTTTTCTCTTGGAAGGGAGCGTGATGCGATATTTTGATGGAACGCAGGACCCATCTCGGGCCACGTTGGATTGGTCGACGAGTTCTCAGGACACTTGCCGAGTAGGATAATCCCGGAAGTAACCATAAATCGCGGCGGGTGGCCTGGCAAAGGCACCGAAATTCTTAGACGTGCAACACACACTTCGGTGGTTGGCGAACGATGTCGGTGCGCCGCAGCAAAACCCCCGAATCCAACGGCTTGTTCTGTCGATGTAGTTCACGGGGACGATGGAAAGGCGGCGGAGCTGCACCAACGTAACGCTAATCCAATTTGCTACCGGCGCTGCACTTTGCGCGGCCGCCATTTTCAAAGGAGGATGCAGGCGAAATTGGTGGGTGAGCACGGCCACGATATACCGTCACGACGTGCTCGTAAATACCGAATAATGTCGGGTGATCTACTCGGACCAATGGAAATAATCCCTCGGTCGGAAATCGCCGGGAAAACCACCGTCTCCTGATCCCCGTTAACCCGAATCGATTCCACGGAAACTGAGACCGGACCCATGCCCGTTCTGTTGATACTCACTTTCGAACGAATCAATCGAATCCTCCACGAACCGCAGCTTTCGAATCTGTCGAGCGTGGCGCCTCGGAAAATTCAAAAGCTTACGGCATGTCCCTTTATAAGTAATTTTAGGTTAAGACTTTCATTTTTGTTTTTCTTTTGTATCGTAGACATTTTTATAAATGGATTTCGGTCCGTACATAACAACAATAATAATAATAATAATAAAAACAGATCAAAGACATTTTTCTTGCATTTGTCTCTATTTTTATTTTATGAAACGCCGTTTTCAAGTCGGTCGCAAAATTCTGTAAAAATTTATTCAAATATTCGCATGTATCCCAGTTTAAGACAAGATCGTTTCAGTCTATCTCGATTTTACAGCAGACCCGTGTTTTCCAAAATTATTCAAATAATTTTCGTGGATCTACAGAATCTAAATAAATTCTTGAAGAGAGAGACTCTACAGAATCTAAATAAATTCTTGAAGTTAAAAGCTTCGCTATTCGATCAGAAATAAATTTATAGAAAATCGAGGTCTTTCTAATAATGGCATATCAACGTTGTAATTGTTTTACGATGGAATGTTGGTGTCAATCCGAGATCGGGAAGAATGCATTGCCACGTATCCGCTAACTCTTGAAGACCCGAGTGATCCAGTCACCGAACAAGATTTCACGGTTCCCAATTCGTGGCAAGATTCTGGGGGTGGGTGCTAGGAAAAGGGTGCAGCCGGAGAGGTTGGGTGAAGCCGCAACGATAGGTTCGTTAGCGGAACACTGCCAGTGCAAACATGCACGCTTTAAATGGCGGCGTACGTGCGCCGATGTGGTGTCAGATCTGAAGTGGTTCGCGGCGTTAACTCGTACGTGCACGTGATGCGACCGAATGAAACGTGGCGTTCTGCAGATTCCTTCGTGTGTCAGGAGAATAGGTCGATCCTAGCTCCGGCGTAGTTTCTATTGACCGACGTCGAGCCCCGACAGACTCCCTCGGAAACCATCGCATCAATTTCGTTCCCAGCGAACCAGAAAACAGATTCCACATCAATTTTTATTATCGTTAGCGAAGAATGGAATACCGAATGGTATTTATTTGATGATTCCTATCGTCAGGAGTGAAATTGCAGCGAAATCTCTAATGCTGCAACAGTTTGGGAGCCGATTTATTATCGAAAGATGTGGTCATCTCCATCGTTCCGAAAGCACCGCGTCGATTTTCCGTGGGTCAGAATCTCCGGCGCGATTAAATTCATGCTCGCTGCGGGAGAACTATTTCGCAAGTTCTCCGGTCCGCAGTTTCGCAACTGCGGATTAAGCTTAAAGGTGAGAGGGAGCGAGTGGGGGTGGATGGGCCATCGTTGGAAGATTCGAGGAGGCGATTCCAGGGGTGGTAAGATAACGCGGTCAGTTTAAACTGTACTACCTAAGCCGATCGCCGAGCGGAATACGTAGACCGACTTTGCCACCTGCAGCTGCAGTCGCCTCGGTGCATCGGTGGTGCACGCGCCCGGTGCATTAAATCCCGTATCGCGTGCCGCTTAAAGGTAGGAAGCCTTTCGGAGCGTCGTCACGGTTGCGATTAAGAAAAGAATCAACGGGAAGACGCAGAGATTGCTGAATAAACGATTTTATGTTACGACTTAACAAAAATTATTTTAAAGACATTGTGCAATTCCTGTTCACTATTCATCCCGTTCGATTAGCTGGAACCTGATACCATATCTGCAGGTGTCTCAGGTTCATTACACGATTGCAAATCGGTCTAAATGCAACGTCGAGCAGATCGAGCGCCGTCGGGTAACAGTTTCCCGGTGAGCGGACACCTTCAAAGCCGACTACTGTAATCGAATGTTGGTTGAAGTTTAACAAACAATAGCCGGGTATCCCGGTGACAATTGATCGAGGCGATGGAATAAAGCGTCCCAGGTTTGGATCGCGTAATCCGGTGAATCGTTCGGCGAATTGTTTTGCTGTCGGCACGGGACATCATCGGCGGTGCGCGCCGTAAATACGCGAACGCGAAACCCGCTCGCGTGTTTCCGCGAATCTCCGTTCTATTGTGCTCGGATTGTTCATAAAATCGGCGGGACACGGTTTTTTCGCCGCACCGCCGAAAACGAAAAAAGCAATTGCCAGTGGAGTAATCACGCGTTAACGAACTCTCCCCCGGGGGTTCCTCTTTTGCGAACACCGTGGTCACCGGTTCCCCGTAGAAATCGTTACACGCGTTTGAGAAGAAAATTTTGATTTTCTCATAGGGTGAATGTAACCGAGCGACCGATTCACAGTGTTGCAATTCGATGTAATTAAATAAACGTGTGTGAAAAAAGTTTGCAGCTAGTTTCTAAATTTTAACAAGACCGATACACAAATACGCTTGACAAGGATTCCCCGTTGTCCACCGAAATCCCGACGGAATCCGACGTCGTTAAGGGGGTATAACGTCGCAGCAAACGACTGTTTCCGGGTGGCCACATTCGACGGTAATTGAACGATTCAATTTCCACTGTCACCCGCCAGTCTCTCGTTCAGCGCGGCTCGTTCGCTCGAGGCAATCAACGAAACGACCCTTAAAGATTGCGAATTATTGGCTAAGAACATCGTCGACTCCTTCCCCCGCCGTTCCTCTCGCAAACGCCCCGCCCGTTGTTCCTATTATTCAGCCGTGAAAATTATTGTCGCGGACCGACGCGACGCGAGCACGCGTTACGTTCGATCGCTCCTTCAATTTTAATTAACCCTTGTACGCTGAACGGAAAATTGGGATAGGTTCACATATTGACAGAATTAAATTGCAATTAACATTTAATTTCAGAGGATTTTTCATGCTTGCGCTAGAATTTCGTTAATAATTTTGGACGTAATTAATATTTTGATGAATAAGTAGCCGGTTCTTTTTGTCAGATCGTAAAGAGCAATCGAACGAAATAACGTATAAATTGAATGAAAATGGTAGAAGCGAGGATTGTACGATAAGAGAGTTATGATCGAGCAAAAATCCACTCGGCAGCTACAGCATCATCTCGATCAATTCGAAAGCGCTCGGATTCCTAAAAATAATTTAATATTATTTCATCTCTTTACGCTCGATTTCGCACGGGATTCGCTCGTAGCCATTTCGCGCCACCGGTTTCCAGGCGATTATTCCGATAATCGCGATCTCTTTCACGTAACAAACGATTTTCTTCGTTCTGCTCTCTGTCAGACGTGTTTTTCCGTATCTATCAGCTCGATAATCGAGCAGCATCGTGTCGGACCGTTTTTCGTCCGTTGACGATTCATCAAGTGAATAATTATATTGTGTCGAACAGAAAATCTCTCT
>CM052193.1:13000382-13026936 GCA_028455805.1 Lasioglossum figueresi | reverse complement strand
GATTCATCAAGTGAATAATTATATTGTGTCGAACAGAAAATCTCTCTCCCCCTTTTTGCGATTTAATTGAAAAGCAAAACGAGAAACGAACGAATGCTCTTTTTAAGGGTATTTCATCCGTGGAAGCTGAAACACATGATCCAATGGTTGCAATCATTTTCTTGTATGTTGAACGATCCAATTTGATCAATCAGATCGTAATCATTTCTGTTCAGAAATTTTTTTGCGAATCAGATACGAGGAGGTAACGACCGATTATGCGAGTTCCAAGGAATCCCGACGTGAACGTCGAGCGGTGTCGCGGGGAAGTTTTGGAAACTGGAATTAATTGCGTGTTCGCTTAAACACGTCGGTTCGTTCGAATTCGCCGCGGTTCTCTATTACGCGGCGGTGGAACTTCCGCAGATTCCGTAAATTCCTCAATTTACAAGAGCCCGGTAGCCGTCCAGGGACAAACATCCCGATTTAAGTTCCTTAAACGCGTTCGTAACTGTTTGTGACAGGCGGCCGCCTTTCCCTATGCTAACGGTTGTTTGACCGCGTTTCGCCACTTTCCCCGCATTTGAATAAGTCCCGAAGTGGATTCCAAGCAACCTCGCCGAAACTCTCCGGGCAATTAACGAGTGCGAGTTCAGCATCGAAAATTGTTGCTCTCCGCCGTACACGCGCCGCAGACGGCGGCTGTTGAATAATTTACGCGATACAATTGCGTTAAAACGCGTGCGAGAACCGGGGACGTGGTACAAAGATCCGTGGATCTTCCGCTTGACTCTCCAGGAATTCAAAGATTCCAGAAAAAGGAAAATCTTTGAAGGATAAGCTGTCGTGCGTAGTTTCAACAAAATTTGACAGAATTTTCTCAGAATATAAAAAATTAAATGAAGCTTTAATTCGAAGCTTTGTAACATCGATTTCCATCGCGTTCGAAGTTTCTGAGATCGATGCTTCGAAATCTTCGACCATCGAAGGAAAGTAACAGCCCTGGTAATCGCTCGTGCCTACGAAACGTTAAACAAGTCGCCAAGACGCTAAGTTAATTATTCGCAGCACCGGCAACGTCGATAAGTGGGCGGAGGTTCGCTTCTCAAAGAAATATCGTCGGGACGCTTTCAGCGGGGCAATTTCAATTTCTCACGGTTCCATTGTCGAACAAGAGGCTCACGTAACTCGAGGTTCTCCACGCAGCGGGAATTTCAATTTCGATTCGCGAGTGCATCGTTAACTCAGTTTAATCTCCGCGTTCGGTCGACAAACAACAGGAGTACGCGACCAGCTGGCTCGGGTCTCATTGGGAGTAGCTTGCTCGACTGGTAAGAATGCTCGCAGACAATCGAATATTCTCGGAAAACACCGCACAATTCTAACAGAAAACGAACGTAATTCTGCGGATCGGTGCTCTTTAACCCTGCAATTTATGCAGATATTATTAGACTCGGACCATTTTTATATTTCCACGATGATCCGCAGTCCGGTTGTTGTCGCGTGGATAGCGTTAGAGCACGAACAGCATTGTCAAATAAATTGTCAACCTAATTAAACCACTCGAATTTTCTACACAAAGCGCGCGTGAACCGAGGAATATCGTTTGAAGTCAGCTATGATCACGGGGGTCTCGGTCATTTTACAGTATCCTGGCAAAGGTCTCATCACTAAATTATCGAATACACCCCTAAACAGCTAGAAACCCGGTATGGGAACGGTGAAGGGGTGGGCGGGTAGAGAGGGGATACAGAGAGGCCAGGGCACTCGTTCAACAGAATTTCCGGCTCTCAAAGAGCGTTAATTAACTCAACGCGCGTCGCGATAATTAAACGCATCCCGTCCGCGCGCACCGAAAAAAGCAATAAACGAGGAAGAACCCGTGTCCGGGGGATCAATAGCAACCTCAGCATCCCGTTTACCGTGCTTCATCGGGAAGATTAAAAATCCATCCGGTTTCCCACCCGGGTTCGATCCGATTAATCGAATTTCCCGGCACATTGTTGTCGCACTTAAAACGGAGCCATTCGAAACGCGCCGAAATCGGATAGTCTATAAAAGTAATAGGAACATTAATGTATACGACGCGAACTAATTTATACACCCAACGCAGAAACCAGCACCTTCACCTAACCGTTAAAACACTTGAAAACTGCAGCCATTGCGTCTTCTTCCGAAGCTCGCTCAGACTCGAAACTCCGGAGAGTCGCAAGAAATAAACATGTCGTCCCCAAGAGCTAAGATCTCGGTATCTCCCTTGGAAATCAGATTCCATTACACTTTCAGTTTAACTTGTTAGCCTCGGTATCATCGCGGCGCTCTCTGCCCGCTTAATATATTAAGCGCGATGGAGTGTAACACAGTGGAATAACATTTCCCAGATCTCGGAGGCTTTCAAAACTTCATAAACTTTGCAAAATCGCGGAAAACGTTGGCGGAGGTGCTCGAGCGAGCGTCAGGACAGTTTTAAGGTCAGTCTAGAAGTTTGAGCTTTTAATTCCGAGCCCTTTGAGCCACGGACCGATGCGCGATTTCTGTGACGCCGACGGGTTCATAGGTAATCCCCATTGCGAGGACGATCCCGGTCACGAGCCGAGTAACGATCTTTTTATTCGTCGGTCGGTTTTACGCCAGCCTAGCCGCTTCCGCGTTTATCTCGTCCTTTCTATCCTGTGCGCCACCCCCTTACCGATCTTCTTCGCTGGAAACTCGTCCTTCGCAGTTTCCTGCGAAGCGACAGGATTTATAACAGCGTCTTCGGTCTACCCTGCGCCCTCGTTTATCCCGCTTTTTATCATCCACCCCAACGTTACCAACCCCCCCGTTTCACCCCCAGAACGCGAGATATCATCGGCAAGAACCGGCGTGCTGCGTAACGATGGAAATTAAACTCCGTGTCCGGAGCACGGCCATGATCGCGAATATTAGTAGCATGGTAATGAGAGACGCGGCTCGGAAATTCGAACTCACCCCTCGCCACCCCACGGGGCGTGATTAACATCGTTAATTGACGCGGGGGCGGAGTCAACGTTTTTGCAGTCGAAACGGTTCGAACCATGCATCGATCGCGGAAACGGAATTGTTTAAACGATCAAATCATTTTTCGTTTCTTCGTAGTTGCAAACAAACTTGATCAAGTATCTAATAAATTGTAAAACTAATTGGTCAGGTGCAATTCTTAGGAAAATATACACAAGGAACCACTTAGCAATAATTAAGGGGTACTCGCGAGAGCGAAATACTTTCATTGCGGCAACAGGGCGAACTTTTTACGAGAGTTCCGGCACCGCAGGTTTGGAAGTTCAACAATATCGTGGAAGTTGTTACCTTGATACAACACCGGGGGAAAGTTGTCGCCGAGTCCCAGGATGTCGAAGTTGTTAGACGCTTTGTCCGACACCGGTCCGGCAGCGTCCGACGACACTATAGTATCCCCGCGTGCAGCAGCGTTGGGATTGGCGAGTTACGTCAATTAAACAAGACTGACCCTTTGTGTACCGGGTTTATTGGAGACCGACTATCGTCGGACGGCGAGGTAACTGAGCTCGAAATGTAGGTGACTTCAGTCGAAGGTTCACCGTGTAACTACAATGCCCGAAGTTTGCCTGGGACCTTCGTTGAAACGATACCTGGACGACCAGCGACCGTGCTTCGATCAATTATTTCCGATGGCGAGTCAATTAGACGGACAAAAATACGGAAGGACATTTTTCTCGACGTCACTGCTTTCTACATTGTTTCCCCTTTTGCACATTACTGGATCTTACTAGAATCGCTGTAGCTTCTTTCTCTGACACCGCAATATTCCCAAATCTGTGTAAACGCGTGAAATACAGGCTGCAACATTCAGTTACGTTAAAAATGTCGTAGAAGAGAAAAGAAAATTCATATTATCGTATGGTTACA
Organism: Lasioglossum figueresi; assembly: GCA_028455805.1. Classification (NCBI taxonomy): domain Eukaryota; kingdom Metazoa; phylum Arthropoda; class Insecta; order Hymenoptera; family Halictidae; genus Lasioglossum; species Lasioglossum figueresi. The sequence goes on along the minus strand of CM052193.1, from coordinate 13,023,051 downwards.
TTTAGTTGAATGCTTGAATATTGATTACGAACGAATCAAATTTTGTTTTATTCGAAAAGAAAGGCGTAACGTTCGTGCTCGATTAAAATCTTCGTGACGAGTGTGACTCGTTAAAATACGGCAAGGGGTTAACGGTAATGGCTAAACGATCTCAGATCGATTCCAGTCGATAAGTGAGAGCGATCTCTTCTAGAATTGCTGTCTGAACTTATCGAACACGACTGCAGTGTTCTGCTGTCGATAAGGGCCGAACACAGCGCCTTGAACAAAATCGATAGACGTCCCAGGGCTCTCTCCCTGGCATAGCGCGAAAGGCATTGACAACTGGCTCGGGCCGTCGTCGTCTATGTCGTGTAGACAGTGTACATCAGAGTGAATGAATAGGGCCTATCACAGGAGAGGATGGAAGGTCGCTTCGGACGCGTGTATCCGATTTCGGCGTCCGAGTGACCGGCAGCCGGCTGATCGCAAAGCGATAGGATGCACGCGATCCCCGGGTGAGGAGAAGCCTATGGAAACGGATAGGCCTCTCGGACACAATCGAGCCAGGCTTCCAAGGCAAATACAACCCCACGATCTTGTACAATCACTGGTGCGAGGGTGGACGTATATATATATATATGTATATATACCGCGATCGCGTGCGCGCGCCACGAAAACCACTTTCCAATCGGTTTCCAGGATGTAATTACGAGCAGGTTGCGGGCCAGCTGAAATTTGACAGGTAGTAAATATACAGAGAGAGAGAGAGTTGATCCCTGATGGTAATAGCGACGAGAGGAGCATCGGACTCGCCTGATTGAATTCTCCGCTGACCGACCGACCGAACGACCTACCCCCTCTGTGTCCACCTTTTCCACCCTCGCAGAGAAGAGGAAAAAAAAACAACCCCGATATGAAATCCTATCTGGGACAGAATGGACCCGGGCAATAAAACTCCAAGGCCTTTTTCGGGAAGAAACAAAAAATCCTGCCGGTTGTCGGCTCCCTCTCTGGTGATCTTCGGGGATCGAGGGGTGAGATACACGAGCTAATAAAGTTGCGACTTTGCTGCTTTGGTCTCTGGGTACACTGTACGGCGAATGCGTTCCGACTCTTCTGACGGTGGCTATGATGTATCCTATAGACATTAATTACTGGTGGCCTGGCTAGTTGCATCTTTAACGACTGTGACGTATCGAAGAAGGATTTTGTTCGGAAGCGTTTTACCATCGATCGTTTCATCATTTTCTTGAGAATATTTATTTTTGCCTAATTAAAAGATGAACGTACCAAAAAGAAAACCAAAGTTATTTTTCCACCCAGTGCGTGGCGTGTGAAATAAAGAGCCGTCCTGGAAGGATAAAAGAACAAGAACCAGCGACTGGGAGCTGAGCCACCTATATTGTCGCGCGTTCCGGGTTTTTTGGGTTAGCTTCTCTCCCCTAACCAATTTTTTCCGTTCTTATTTCGTCCAGCCTACCCATCCTCGATTGCCGAGGGTGACGAGGAAAAGTTATCTTGGACTACGACGACGACATATAAATGCGGTCCACGAAAGTCCCAGTTCGAATGACAGAGTCCAACTACCGGAAATGGAGTTTTTAGGCAGTACAAACATGCTGTCGATCCAATCTTGCGAGATTAGGTGAACGATTCCCTTTCACGGGAAAACACTGAAGAAAATGGACTACCGAAATAGACTTCCAGGTCCGAAACGAGTGAAAATTTGTTTTCGTAGGATTCTTGTGTCAAATGTAGACGGTTTCGCGATGGATCAGAAACTTGGTATTCGAACACCTGCCGAAGCTGCAGCATCCGAGCAGCACGTGAACGCTGAAGCAGAAGAGCCGGAGACCATCGAGAGGAGGTGCGACAAGAGGCTAGCAATTAGCTGCGAAGAGAAATTCGTAATTTAACTGGATCGAGTCGTTGAATCGGAAGGTCACGATCAAAAGTTCGTAGTCGACGTAGTTCTCGATGTCTCGGATCGATTCGACGAGATACCGCCTTCCGCTTTAAATGTCGGCGAAATTAATTAAATGCCGACGAAGGACAGGAGGCTACGCAAGGTAGCCGGCTCAATGAGAAGCGGGATTCTGCTTGCACCCTGAACGCTCTCTATCTCTCTCCCTTATACTGTCTTTCACCCACCCCTTGCATTTCACGGCTGGACGATTTCGCGCCCAACAGAGAACGTAACTCTGTTTCTCCCCCTGGATCCCCTTTCTCTTCGAAACCTCCCCTCCTTAGTGGTAGGACCCTCCCCCGTTTTCTCTTCCTCCCTTCAGCGTCTCTCGTCCTTCTGTCTCTCCACCCTATCCGTTGAACGGCTCGCTCGTCTTATCAATGAGAAGACGATTGTATGGAGTAAATAGAGAAGTGGAGTTTCGAATAGAGTACGCCGGAGGGTGGCCGCTCTTCGAATCGTAGTCTCCTAGTTTCTCGGAGATTCGATTAGCCGGTGTGCTTCTATCGAGACGTCCGCACAGTGGCGTTGAAAAGCCCGGTTTCTCGACAACGACATTATATAATAATATCTGGAAAATGTGCAGTCCAATTTTCGACGATTTCATCCCCTAAATTTAATTTCGGACACCGACAAGGAAGTCTGTTTTATAGTTCTCCAGCGACCAAGCTGAATATCGAACCAAAATAAAAATGTTCTGCATCATTTGTGGGAAACAGAAGTTAAATAAAAATTCATTTCATCCCTTAATGGCGTCTTTACATTAAAAACAACGTAACATGTATCGTTTTGTGTTTCACCCAGCTAGTTTCTCCGTAAGTGCATAAAGTAATGACATAATCAGTCCGAAGGAGTTGCAAAGATGCGCTCAGGACTCGAAACTCGGAGACCAATCCAGGTTTCTTCCGACTGTTGAAGTTCCCGTGTCTGGCAACTGGGTCGCCGTTTGATCAGCCCTTAATATCCACGACAGGATCCCGGTCCCTCCGAAAACCGTCGTCCCGGAACTAGTTTCGCAGTCTCACGATTCTCCGCGTTCAATTTTCAGCAACTCGAAAGTCATAACGTAGGATCCTAACGTCGGTATTTACACGGCGAACGCGGCACCGGACAAGCGTAACTTCGACGTGTTCCCTGGGAAACACGGCGTGCAAGTAGCGAACGGTAACGGTGTAACAGAGTGTGGAGGTAGGAGTACTTTGGCTACGCGGCGGCGACGATAAGTATTAATTATGACCGCTGTTAGAGGCAACCGTGCGCGCCAATCCTGCTTAAACCCGCCGCTATCCTTTCGCGTTCTGCGGTATCCAAGATGTCCTGATTCTATTGTTCCGACGAACTTTCACTGAAATGTGATTAAAAATCAACAATTTAGAAACTTGACGAGTAAGACAATTTTTAAAAACGCTCTCGTCATAAGGTTTTTGGGATTAAACATGGCATAGCGAGTTAAGGGATGAAATCAATTTTCAATTTATTCCTGCTTCCCACAATACATGCAGAACATTTTTATTTTGTCAGAATAAAATACAAAGCATAGAGGAGTGTGGAAAATTTACAGAAAGAATTTTCCCGTTCAGTTTATTTAAAATTCCATTTGATTTGATCTACGTCTTTTAGAAGAATTTTAACCAATTCCCACACAACTCTACGCACACTTTGAAGCGCGACAGCGAATTGTTCCACGTTCAAATTCTTCAATAATCGCGTCACGAGCTGCGCCCTTAGAGCCAGTGAATTCTCAGCGATTAACGAGAGCCAGCCCATTCTCCGGACTTTTTTTCGCGATTGAAGGGGTGGTTCGTTATTAAAAAGACGGACAGACGGAGGCATTCCTCTTCGTCGTGGATCACGGACAGACAGAAACGTCGGGAACACGTCGTTGTCGACGGCAGATTCTTTTTCTTCCGGTGAGCCGGGTTTTCCAAGAGAGACCCGGCACGATGCGGCGTGTTCCATCGGATGCAGATTTAATGCCGCGCATGACGGCCAACTGATAGGCAACCATTGAATACAGGGGCTTATATCTGGCTGGACGGCGATACTTTATGCGGCGTTATTGAAATATCGTCGCGGGGAGAATTATTGCCGGCCACCCCAACAACCCCTGTTTCTCGCGCCCTCGATTCCGCTAATACCGGGCGTCCTGCGGATTCTTGGCTGCACGCGAACACGTAGAATTGCCGCAAAAAGGCGGCAGTAAATTGTACGCGTCGTTACATTCTAGTTTCTACCCATTCCCTGGAACAGTGTATCGTCGTTCTTGCTCCCACGTTTCAGCCCTTTTTCAACTCTGGAGATTCCACCCTGAGAATCCGCGATCCCGTTAGAGTCTAAATGCAAAGAATTCTGGAAAGATATTACCACGTTATTAACCCTTATGTCGATAACCAACATTTTCTGCAATATTCAATGACGTTGAAATTTACAGTTTTAATCCATAGTTTTTTATGCTGCAAATGTAAATTAATTCTCAGCCGACCGACTCGCTCGACCATTTGCACGCGAAATTTACTGCTACTTGTTTTAACGAACACCTAGTAGATCAAGCAAGCCAGAGCCAGACCGAGCGTACCGTTCCGAAAATTAGTGAGCGCCCGACGAAATTGGGCGAGTTTTATTCAGCCGTTCTCGAGGAATTCATCGGCGACCAGGCGATTAACTAAAACGCGGAATAAGTTCAATGGATCGAAACGGTGCTCGGTCGATCATGGCTCGCTAGCGTAACGAGGTCAGAGTTCTAATATCCTGTCGGTGAGAGCCGAGAAAAAAGTCCGCTCAATTTCGAAAGTGACACTCTCGCGGCGCGGCGAGCGCGGCGGCGGCGCAGAGAAAAATTGGGAGCCCGGCGTCATTTATGATATTGAAATTCCAATGGGCTCCTCGTAATTGTCCCGCCGCCCCCGCGATCATTCAATTTCCGTCGGCGATGTAGAAACACCGCGAGCCTGGCTCTCCCTCTCTCCCTCTCTATCTCTCTATCTTTCCCTACCACGTGCCACCGGGCAACCCGCCGGTAACGTCTGTCACGGGCTGCTTTCTTTGTGAGACGAGAAGAAATTGCTTTCCCCTGGCGAGCGCCGGGTTCATTCTCCTGAAACGCGACAAGGAAACAGCCTTGTTTCGTTGGAAATATCTTTTTGTGGATTACGCGGCTCACGGGCTGCCGTTGATGGACCGTCAGACTATAATCTCGGCAACTTGTGATTAACTTTTGCTCTAGAGTAATTATATTGCATCCCGGCTGGTCGAACTGGCCGCGTGATTCGCAGTTTTGTAGCGCAATTCTGGCAAAACGTGAAGGATTCTGTGCACAGCTAAAAGTTGTACCGATCGCGATCAATTATTTCTGAGTTGCACTATGTCCTGACGACCACTTTCGGCGATACAACCACGAGGGACAAAGTACACGAAAAGACAGAGCCACTTTATCGTTCGGATCTCCTCCCAAGCGCCATTTGTCCTCGCAGCTTAAAACACCGGTTAAAACAGTCCATTCGCCGCATAGGGACCACCGATTAATTTTCCGCGACGCTATCAGCGTCCGTGCATTTGCCAGAGGAATTGCAACGCCGCCGCGTGAAATAGATTCGCGACTATGAAAGAACAAATTCGCCGCATTTAGGAATAATGTATCGCTACTTGCCGGGCCATTTCCGGTTGCGAGTAAATAACGCGCCGGCGCCCTTTATCACGGATGATGAAATTCAATTCTTTTGTCGTTGCTCGAGCCAGATATATGGTTCGATGGTCAGGAGTCGCGGATGCTCTTTATCTGGTCTTGATTAATGGACAGAGTCAGCTCGCTCTATCTAAGAATTACACGTTCTCCGACCGTGCATATCTCGCGTTACCTTTTCTTCTCGTCGTCTTCCCGGTCGACCAGCGAAATTTTTCATCCCTTTTACCTAATTAACGCTGGTTCTTTCTCAGCAACGAAAGTCAAACGCCACGATTATCCAGATGAGGAACTGTGGAACAGAATTTTTATTATTTTTCGGCAGCCATAGAGAATGCTGCATAAAATATCTCATCCCTGAACCTCTCGCTTCTACACGGACACACACACGCACCGCACGAACACTATTCTCGCACGCCCCATTATCCGGCTTTTATCTTTTCTTTTCTGCTCCACTTCCCTTAGCCATTTTCATGCTTCCTCACTTTTCCCGCCGCTGGCTGTGTCCTCAACCCTTGCACCCACCCTCTCCCTAACTATTTACATTCTAGTACCATATGTTCGAACATTCTCCATCCATCCTCAAGCAACTCGCAGCTCCTTCCCTCGGCTCCCACCGAATATCTATTCCATCTTTCTCGTTTCTTCCCCTCGCTGTCGAACTCCGACTATTCCCTACCCTATACCCTCGAACAAGCGAATTCGAAAAGGCAAGTCTGAAATGTAGAACGACGTATTTTTACACCGAGCTTTTACAGAATTATTCGTATGGATTTTATATTTTTGTAGAACCACGTTTCCGGATAAGTGGAGCGTTCAAATTCGTTGCGCATGTGCTGCTGACTACGAGTGTGCCAGCTAAATAATTGATAGCTTGTTGACAGAGATCCAAACCCACACAATTTTTTAGTATAAAGAGAGATAGAAAACCATTATGTTGCGCAGTTTCATTTGCGATGCGTGGACTGCGAATCTTTATGCAAAATAAAAATTGTCTGTTATTTTTTTCTTTAATGATTTTTATAGAGAAGAGATCGTGTATCTTCAATTTTTTAAAGACGACAATTTTGAATTTCATCCAACTCAATTTTGCTATAAATGGGAAATGTATTGCACATGTTGCTATTCGCTTGACATATACACTTGACTGTTCTAACGAGGAATTTTTGATTTTCGCAACGACTATGGGAATGTCGTGAGCAAGCAGTTAATAAGTCAGGTGAACAGGGCAGGCTGATTGAGCGACGTGTTCTCCTGATTATACAAGGCAGGCCGAGCAAAGTCTACCGGTCGTCTGCTCGCAGCAGATTTCAAGCGGGCCTGAATCGGCGTTGGTGGCAAAACCGCGCGTTAATTCTCCGCAATTTCGGGAGTCCTTTCAGCCGACGGTCGACGCCTATAGAGGGTCCCCGTCGCGCAAACATTGGTCGAATCGCTCCACATCGTTAACGACGCCGCAACGGGGCTGCGCGAGTTTGCTCCCAGGCCTCCGCGGAGATGATCGCGCGTTGGATAATGGCCGGGCCGCGTTAGCCAGTAATCAAACGGTCATCGATGACTCGCGTATTAATTAATTCCCGGCACGGCGCGACGTAACAATAGACTAATTCGAATGTTACGCCGTCGCTGGACAATCGGTCGCCTCCGACGCGCGTCGTGCTCGCTGGAAAATCGGTCTCGTTCGTGCGCTAGTAGTTTCGGCGTTCGAAGCTGCTGTCGCAAATCAGGTCTGTCCGCGACGTTTTTTATCGGTAGACAGTCCGAGAAATTTTTAATTTTTCGTCATTTTTAAGGTACGTGTCCTACCCATTGAACAAGGAAGAAAATAAATTTCTATGTCGCTCCGGTTTGTTGCAATTCAGGTGGACAATTTTTATTTCGTATACAGATCCGCTGTCCAGTTATAAAAATATGCGTGAACAGAATGGATACACCAAATGCTGGACTAAAACCATGGATATAATAATAATAATTTGGTTGATTAATTTTCTAATGAAAATTGAGAAATCTGTGTCGATATATACATATTTTTAAATCGAGGATTCTCTGGCGTCTGCGTCAGACCATGCTTTCCGCCCACTGTTTGACTTATGTATATGTATAAATATATGTATACAATATCAGAGAAAACTAACTGGAAGACTCTCAGCTGTACGATTGATGTTCGTATAGCTGACAGTAGCTTGCCAAGGGAAAAATTGAACATTTCCATTTGCGAGATTCAACTTACCGTTTGCTCTCCGAGAGTTTTTCGTGCAGGTCTCCGCTGACACTCTCAATACCGTGTACACCGACGAATTTGACTCTCCAGAGTAACTCGCGTACCTTTAAACATTTTAGACATTCGCGTTACTGGTTTAGTAAATCCGCAGTTGCGAAAATCATTCTTTACCTTGATAACCCTCCTCCCTCGGCGGAGTAACGGAATTCGAGGAACGAGATTGCGATTCAATTAAACGACAATGAATGATGCAGTTTACTGGCAACACGGTCCAACCCCCTGCGCGCCCCCATGGTCGAATATTTTCCGAAACCCCGTAGAGACGCTTGGTCGCGGGGGCCATTTGATGCCAGCTGCCGCCGTGGATATTGGATAAAAGTTCCTCGGTCCCGCGAAGAAAATAATTTCACGAGGCCGGCTCCCGCCTCCGTTGCACCCTCTTTCAGCTCTTCGCACCTCGTCCACCCCTCGCACAACCCCCATGGGGCGAGAGAACGCGTTTCCCCCGCTGTTACCCGGGAAAGAAAGTTGCCCGATGCCCCCTTTCGGATTTCCTCGAGTTGTCGTGTTTCTCTGTAGACAAAACGGCCCGCGACGCCACCTGGCACTTAACATATATGGAAAAGTGCCGTTCAACCCCCGCCAACCCCTGAACTTCTCCCTGAACCCCCTGCGCCGATTAAGAGGCGGAAACGACCCTGCCAACTTCCTGTCTACTTCCGTTTTTTCTTTATCTTGCTCATTCGTGCACGTCGGGGCCACCGTGCAATCATTTGCGATCTTTATCTGTGTTGTGCAGTATACACGATTATACAGGGTTGAACCACTTAACATAATTTGTTATTAGCAGTCCGATAGAAAATGTTTTCATTAGTGCTTTAGAATGTGTGTCCATTATCCACTAATATTCTTCCAGTTCGGCTATTTCATTGTCTCATAAATACATGAAATCTACAATCTAATAATGAGCTAAGGTTTTATTTCCATCTGGTTCCGAGGAGCGACGAATTCGATGAAACTATTAAAATCATTGATAATAAATTGTACAAAGAAGAGAACGAGGTATAAACGAAAATCAGCGAGACAGCGGTGGAATAGTGTTCGCGGCTGGCCATAATCAGCTCGCGAATTCCGCCGGTGAATAGAGAGAGGGTGGCCGGAAAACTATTCGGGAGGAGTGCGTATGGAATATTTGAATTTAGATTGGAATATTTAAATTAACGAATTCGAATCAAATTTATCAGTTTCAGCCGAAGCCGGGGGAAAACTGGCGATACCGATCCCGCGCAAAAATGGCCCTTTCGTAACCGAGTTACCGTCCTGGAACGACTTTACTCTCGTTGCTCTCCGCCGTCGAATCGTTACGCGTTGCGTTGCACCGTTGAAAGTTCATTTTCCACTGGCACGGTTGAGCATCGAGTGCGAGAAGTTTGATAAAAGCAGCGAACACGCGGGCGAGAGCTGGCCCGGGCACCTATGTAAATTTTCAAACTGAGATGCGGCCGTTCGCAACGCGCGATGATAGAATATGTGGACCGTGTAATACACATAGCGGCGCGGAAAAGTAATTCACCGTTAAATTCCCGATTCTAGGGAAATTATTTCACTTGCAATCCATCGTTCATCTTTTTCAAAAATCCTGAAAATCCTTTTCGGTAGAAAGGAATAATTTGTTAGGCTAAGATTTGTTTGTCACCAGGTGATACGCGAATAAAACTGTTGGGGGAAGGACAACAGAGCGGACGCCCGGATAAAAGGCAATCCCATCGATTTTTTTTGAATAAGACAATTAGCTCGAGAACAGAAAGGGAAACGAGATAAAACAGAGGAGGAAAAATAGAGGAGCGCAACGAGGCGCGCGCGCACGCTTTGTGTGCGAGAGGATAAGAAGGCATTGCCCATTAAAATGCAGCGTGCTCGTCTGCAATCAGACCGGTACAGGCTCCTAACTAGCTACGGATTCGACGGGAGCGAAGGATACGAACCGGAGTCGAAATAAATCAACACCGATTAAAACCTGATTAAAAATATTATCCCACTTTTCAACCATTCGTTTCTCACGCTTCACAAAGTACGTTGTGTTGTACCAGGATCTTTCGAAAAATTCTTTAAAGAATCACTAAAATGTTGCCAGATGCACAGTGTAAGATTACAAATCTAAATGTTCTAAACAAGGAAAGGAAACATCACAATTGCAATCATCTAGTAACGTTGTGTCAAAAATTGTACAGAAAATTTTTTTGTGGTCACGAAAGATCCCAGATTTTCCGAATTAGAATTGTATTCAAATTGTACTCCGACAGTTATGTGTTCTTTTCAACTTACTGAAATGATTAAAGAAAGGAGGAAATTTCTACAAGGTTCGCGTATCTTGCAGTCGACGAAGAAAATGTGTTTATGTCGCATAAAGATCCGGCAGTCTTTTAATTAGTATAGATCGTGTTCGACCCGTAAATCATTGGGTATCGAGTTCATTGTACAGGATCGAACAAACAAACGAAGTTGCAGTCGCGACTGTTCCTAGCCAGTCCACGGGGTTCGAATGCCGAGCACGTGCCTTTGTTACGAGATAATACCACTTCCGAATTTATACCTAAACTCCTAGCTAGTGCCGGGGACTTGAAATTCGTGTTGCTAATTAACGAGCCGAACAGGTCGTAGCGCCCGGGAAATAAACAATGGTAAACGTTGACATTAAAAGAGCGTCGCCAGCGCTGCCGCTGCTCGGACCCGGACCACGTTGGAATACAAAAATAACGCTGAACGAAAACGCCGCTCTGTCCCGGGGAAAAACGCGTCCGCCGATTCCGATGGAGATTTATTTAAATTGAAAACGGGAAATAGAAACGGAAATATAGGGAACCGAAGGAAAATAATCCTGGCCGCCTTCCGACAATGTTTTACCGTCTATTAACTTCTCGATTTTCGAGCATTCTCTCCTACGAAGCCCGCACCTCGATCGCCACGAATTTTTGAGACTTTACCATTCATTTATTTCGATATAGAAGTATCCCTTTTCCATTAAATTCGAGCAACTTTGCGAAACTAGAAGCCAAAAGAATATACAAAATTAATTATGTATACAAAAGTTACACGAAATCGATATACACAGACGAATGAGAATACATTTTTCCCAATAATTTTTGGTCACCGTGATTAAAAATACAAATTTTTCTAGTTCCCCAGTTTTTATTATCCAACTGCTGGGAATAAGTTTTCTATTTTCCCTCGAGTAAACTAAATGGCTTTCCGAACGACCTAATAAAAATCGTACATATTCTATTAACCAAATACTTTACCATTCTCGATCAGTCAGATAAAATTTTCAGTGCTCTGGCTCCAGAAATTGCAGCAGGATAAAATACCGTGAACCACGCTATCCAAACGAGACAATAAAAATGATGGGGTTGTGGATGTCGCGGAAGACGTCGCAGAAAATGGATACGACGTGAAAGGATCCGTGTCGAGGATGTTCATCTATCCTTTCGGTGACAAAAGCTTAAAGGGTCGGAATATTGAGATAGCTCATGGTAATTCGAATGCTGATTGAAATAAAAGGTCACCGAGAACCGGGGCAAAACGAATCCCCGCGGTATATATGACGTATGGTGGTTAATGGAAGCTAGCAGGATGGCGGCTGGAGAAAGGAGGGTACGAGAGGCGTACCAAAAGAGCGAGAGAAAGAGATAAAGAGAGAGAGAGAGAGTGAGAGAGAGAGAGAGAGAGTGAGAGAGAACGGTGAAGGGACGGAAGAGAAGACTCGATTACACGTCACCGGCAGCCCAGGGCCTATTGGGTCGCAATCGGTTTTTCATTACCGAAAGCTTCATCGGCTTTATACCGAATTGTACATTCGTCGGACCCTCGTGAAACTCATCAAGATCATACGTCCTTTCGGAACAACGATCCGTGACCTTCTGGTCACCGTATCTGGCCATTGTTTCACTTTAATGGAACTGGAAACCGTGCGCATGAAATATGAGAACCGGTCCGATCCTACGGACGAAAGAAAATTGGAGGCTGAGCGTTTTCAAGCAGAATCGCTTTCGCAGTGAATAGGAGACAAAGTACTAATTCGTTATTAGTAAAAAGGATTCCGTGCATTTAGGACAAATGAGCAACTACAATTTCTAACAGTGGAAAGACTAATTATTTCTAGAATTATTTCTAGAAGTTAATAAAGACAGAATAAAATTGTTGCACAGACAACCGCAGTCTAATGTATCCGTGAGTGTACTTGTGAGTTAGTTTTTATTCTTCATGTACACGATACTTGAATGAGATAGGATTATAGGGATGTTGTTGTTGGCGAAGACGAAGTTTAGGCTTCTTGTTAGGGGCTCTTCAACCTGTTGCACGAGACGAACATTGGCAGTTGCTGATGCTTGCTGGGGTTTATTGGTTCTTTTGAGTTCCGAGACAACTATGACAACGATCGATGCAGGACATGGTCTTTTTGTTTATTCCTCTGGTCACCCACTGTGTCGGAAGACGAAGGATACAATATGATAGGGTGTATTATTGAATGTCAAGAGAAAGAGAATGTATCATATATTCGTCTAGATAGAGATAGCCTGTATATGGTTTTCTATTTTCTAGGTATTTTAAAAATTATTTCGTGTAGACAGTACCATAGATTTTTATGGAACATAAAAATATTGTGCATTGGTTCCACTCAGCAGGAGGAAAATAAAAATTTATTTCAACTGTTAATCATCTTAATACGTTAAAAGTAATGTAACAGCAGTCTAATATTTTTCTAAAATTTCTAATGTATTTTATTTCATCTGCAAAACGAGTGGTATGGGACTGGAAATAGTCAGACAAGTGAAATAGGTAAAGGAGTAGTGCCCCTATTCTGTACTTCTAATATCAAGTAGTTTCCACCGCTCGTAAATGAGGATTTATCCCAAAACGGTACAAGTGGCGCCATCCTTGCACAATACAACGAAACATCTTGATCTCTTTCATTATTTCTGTGTCAAATCCTACCGTATCGGAGCTAATATTGTGGAAAACTAGCGAAAGTAAAAAATACTTTGGAAAACGTGTTTCTAATGCAAAATAGACCTATGTGCAAAATTTTAGCTCAATTTGATTTGACCGATTTCCTGAAGTTTACCCAATATTGTGGAACTAATATCTGCGATCCGGGTTCACTCAGTGAACTGTATATAATTATATTTCAAGATTAAATATTTGTCAGTTTATTTAATTATAAAAGTTCTTATACAATTTATTTAAACACGCAATTCCAAATATATACTATATATATCAGTGATTTTGCTTTATACGTGTATATCTAGTCATCCTGTATTCTATGATCATATGCAACACGTGTTAGAAAATGTGTGATTATGTGTGATACACGTGAGTGCGGTGAACATCAGTACAATTTGTTTCTTTTTTAATTTTCGTCGTTAATAACAAATTCAATTGAATAAACGTTAAGTTTATATACACTTTGTCATCATGAAGAACAAACCAATTCGTCATAAGGAATGCAACATCTTTCAGGTATACACATAACCTATGAAAACAACAACCGCCTTGTTTGTGAAGCGTTTATCAAGTATTATTTCTATTATAGTTTAAGCCGTTTTCCGAAAGGATAAATGAAATTGACGTTGATATATTTCACCGCGTCACACATCGAAACGAGGAAGATGATGAGGTCGAAACATATTTCCATCAGACTCTTCAGAAATGGAATCTACTTAACCTCACAGAGGGTTATTGTAGCTTTAAGAAACAAGTTCGTGACATTGTTACGCTCGCTCAGTTAATTAATCAGAAACAGTTTGTCATTGACACGCTATTACAATACTTGGAGAAGAAGGATGTTCTGTTCCTGCAGCCAATTTTAGAGTACGTAATTTCTCCATTTCTTAATTTTTGTATTGTCGTCTATGTACTATGATCATTTAATACTAACCGAACCAGGTATAAAATGTATCAGATATATATATTGTTTTAAAAAGTTATTATATTATATGTAAAAGCAGTTATTTGACCAGTCGCGGCAGAGTTACTATTAACGAATCATTTATTGCATAAAGATAATGCTGATAACCAAAACTCAATCGATCACGCTGATGAAAATATGTTTATGGTTTTTATGAATTTATGAATTTTTCTTTGTAGATTAGTGGTAGCTGTGTCTAAAGATCTGCAGAAAGATTTTTATGAGTATTTCCCTCGGTTTTTGTCAGTCATCACTGATTTATTGCAAACCAAAGACACAGAACAGCTAGAGTATGCTTTTACAGCATTGGCATATCTGTTTAAATTTCTATGGCGTTACCTGGTAAAAAATATTAATACTATACTGGATCTGCTATTGCCATTATTAGCAGATACACAACCAGCTTATATAAATAATTTTGCAGCTGAAAGTTTTGCGTTTGTAGTGCGTAAAGTTAAAGATAAAGATTCTTTCTTAAATACCGTGATCGCTATCCTGGAAGATAATCCTAATGCTGTATCAGGCTGTGGGAAATTATTATTTTATGTGATTGCTGGTTCACCAGGACAATTTCACTCGTGTGCAGAACAGATGCTTTCATTATATTTAAATGCATTGAATAACGATGATGTCAATCAAGATTTAATGTTTAAAGTATTGAAAGAAATAACGAATTGCTTTGTGCAAAATATGCATCCACACAAATGTCAAATATTCTGGTCTGTGCTATTAAATGTTATGAGCACTTCTATCGAGAAGACTAAAAGCTTCCAACCAACAGCTGGAAAAGAAAAAAGTTTGATTCTCATAATGCAACTATTGTGTACAGTTATTAATTATAAACATGGAAGTTTTCTCTTAGAACCAGTACCATTGATCAAAAAATTAGTACAGACTCTAGATATTTTCAAAGATGACAGTGACGTTCTGCAAGAAACTCTAAATGTAGCAGTTGCCATTCTTTTAACAACTAATGTTAAATTAATGCAAGAAACTTCGAGCCAGATATTATTTAAAATTATGGCTGTAAAGGATGTAAAATTATTATACAGAGCTGTTGAAAGTTTGATGGATTATTCAGCATTTGAAGCAATGATATTACCACAAATATTACGACATAGTGCTACTAATCAATTCACAAATGATTCCTTACGATTATTTGCTAGCATAGTGAAAACAAAAGTTCCACTTAGCATAAATGGAATTAATTTGAACAAATGGCAGAAGTATGTTTTAGACATTCGAGGTGCAAAATCAGAGACAATTGATTTCTTCTTGAAAGAATTAAAAGGTTTATCAGATAATAATGTATCAACCAATACATTGCAAATGTTAATTGTTTTACCACATTTGAAACCTTTACCCGAAATGCTCGTAGACGTTTTAAAAGAAGGGATATTTTCTCTGTATGGACGGATATTGAATGATGCTAATACAGAAGACGATTTAAATAAATTATGTTTCAGTTTTTTATTAGCATCTGAGTCAGCAATCCATATTTTAGAGCCTGAAATTTTACACAACTTCATGGAAACACAGGCTATAAAGATACCAGATCTTTTAGCTAAATATCCTGACAATAAATTCATTTTGAATGCAATAGATTTATATATAACATATTTCAGTATGTCTGAATATAAAGAAATGTATATAAATGTTACTGTCTTTGACAACATAAACAACAGTCTTGCATCGAAATTGAGTTCTCCTTTCAGCGATATTCGATTGGTTGTAACTCATTTGTATTCTTTATATTCTAATATCGAAGAGGTTAAAGGTTCTATAAGTGACACTGAAAAAAGCCCTATGGAACGTCTGTATTTGGCAGAATGTGAGCCTATAACAGTTCAAACTTACAGAAATAGATTACTGCACCTACAGGCTTTATCATTTGAAGGTACAACACTATTGAATTTAAACGCCAAGTATAATGATATTCCGCTCAGGTATTTATTAGGATCTTTGTACATAAATTTTTCCATACTATGGGACCATGTGAGTAAAATTATTGCTACGTACGCGAACAAAGAATGTGAGCAATTTTGGCAAGTATTCTTAACAGAATTAAAATCGTGTCATAAGGAGACACCAGACTCTAAAACATTGTACGAGTGTGATATTATTTCTGAAATAGAAGTTGAAATACAGAAAGTCAAAGACAAGCCTGATTACCAAAATCATACAATCCTGTTGTGGAAGTGTATGGGAAATTTCTCGCATTATTGTGAAATGAAGAACAGAGACATAACAGCAATATTTATCGATTATGTAAACGAGAATTTCTTCAAGACAAATTCCGAAGACGGCAACTGTTGCAGTATCTTACAGACACAAGTACTGGACACTACCGATAGCAAAATGGAAGTTGATGTGGATGATGAAATTGATCCTGAACTTGAAGAAAATGAGGACGGGAAGGATGAAGCAGAACAGAGAATGGAAACAGAAGAGAAAGAAGTTCCTCCTACAAATAGAAAATCGAAATCAGCAGACGCAAAGTCGAAGCAAATGTTTATGCCGAGTAGAGTTTACAAGGCGAAGGTTTTAATTGCTCAATTAGATATATTTGGCAAGATAGCAAATCCGAGAACGCTGTATAGGGAATCAGAGATGCAGAAAATTTACTTGGATTTATTGTCCTCGAAGAATCCTGACATTCAAAAGGCTGCTTTGAATTGTCTTCTCACTTATAAGCACAAGTATCTACTACCGTACAAAGATAATCTTGTCAGTTTAATTAGTGAACAAAATTTGAAAAACGAATTGACACGATTCAAGATAGATGAAGAGAGTAGCATGATACAGAATGAACATCGTAAAGATATTGTACCCATATTAATGAGACTACTTTATGCGAAAATGGTATCAAAGACAGGGATGAGAACTGGTGGTAAAGGAGGCGGACTTCTAAGACGAAAATTGATTCTGCGTTTTCTAGCTGGCACTCAAGAAAATGAAATGATCGTATTCGTAAAAATGGCGTTTAGACCCTTTAATAAGTACATGCCGTTTGAAGTAGATGAAAAAGTTAATTTGGAAGAGTTAACGCAAAACATTATTAACTCTGTTAATCTGAATAATGTAGTGCCACCTAAACGTTTGCAAAGCGCTATCAATTTACTAGGAATTTTAATTGAACAGTTCGGCAGTAAAATGGGTCAGAAATTACTACCCTATTTACTTGGTTTGGTCATATGCATTTTAGCGGAAGTAACTGGAATATTGCAGAGATCAGATAAAGTTCATGTTGGCTACTTACCATCCATTAGAAATGTACGAAAAAGTTGTATCTTAATATTAGTACGATTCTGTGCTCACTATGAGGACTATGACTGGAGTAAACATGAAATGGACGCTTTATTTAATACAGCAGTCTTTCCATGGCTAGAAAAGTTGCCTATCGAGGGTATCCACAGCCCTACGCCTTTACTAAAGTTGTTTACGATATGGAGCCAAAACTCGCGTTATTATCCATTGTTTATAAAGTATCAAGCTGACAATAAGACAATCAGTCCTCTACCATATGTTATGCGTCTGTTATTGGGTCGGAAGACACATCCATTTGTAGTTAATGCAATACTTGAAATGATTGAGAGAATGGTAACGTTGCAGGATTACGGAAAAAGAAATGAGAATGATATGGAAACTGATGGGGCCTTGGTTCCTTTAACACCGATACTTACTAATTTACTAGAAACAAACGAGGAAGCTCTGTCTAGTGGTGTCAACTTTGGATCTGCTATACTTTTACCTCATGTTTTCAGTATTTTGGAGTATATAAAAAAGAAACTGGAGAAAACAAACAGGGGAGTAAACAAGACAGAGTTGCTGATTTTGTCACGCATCTCTGAATTTGTGAAAGACACCGACGCTTGTGATACTCTTCTTACTCTCATTGTACCAATATTAGTTAGGCGAACCGGCGCTAGAGACGGAGAGGAAACGATTACTGAATTAATCACCACAGTCATAAACCTTATCAAACACATTAAAAAACCAGAAATTCATTTACGTGCAATTTTACCGCTGTTGGCACAATTTCGTCCATTCCTGCACGCAAACTTTTCTTGGGCCTCTACAAGACTATTGTTGAAGGATCTGCAGAAGAGTCTCGTGAAACGCTAATGCAAAATTACAATATAATAAATGCTTTAAATGCATGGGATCGAAGATGGCTTGATCAGCCAGATTTTCAGAAGAGGCTGGACGCATTCACTGAGATAAATAATGTGGTGGAGAAGGATGAAATTACATTGGAATTTGGAGTAGCAGTTATTTATAATTGTTATTATTTTCTTAAAACCGATGCCGATCTAGCTATGAGGGATTATGCAGGACAGTGTTTAAAACGTATTGGTCCGAAATTAGCAATGAAATATAGAGAAAATGCAGTAGATAGGCGTTATCTAATGGATGAAACAATTTTAGTGCTCATAAAGAAGGGGATTGTTAGCAAAAGTGAAGCTGTACGACTTAATTCAATAGGTTTTTTGGGAACCATGTCGATGGAGTGTGCAGAAGCGCATCCTGTCTTGCGTGATTTATCACTTTTGACCAACAAAATAGATCCAGAGGTGGACTTCTTTGAAAACATGCAACATCTACAAATGCACAGAAGAGCTCGTGCACTTCTTAAATTTTGCAGCTTAGCAAAAACGCTGGATAAAGCTCCAAATCCAAGAACATTAACACAATTTATTTTACCACTTGCTTCTTCGTATTTATGCAATGAAGCTTTTATACACAAAAACAGTATTGTCGATGCTGCGATAGAAACAGTTGGAACAGTGTGTAGACTTCTACCTTGGCATCAATACGAAATTATCTTGAAATATTACTTGGGAAAATTAAGGAATTCTATTGAATATCAGAAGCAACTCATTAGACTAATCGTTGCTATTCTCGATTCTTTTCATTTTGACTTATCAAAGTACAAATTTGTAGATGAAGCCTTAGGATCAGGTCGTAGAAAAGAAATGACAGGAGATAAATCAATTTCTTCTGAAGTAGAGGAGAAGGATAAAAACGTTGCCGAAACACTCGTTAGCAACAATGTTTATGAAGAAGGAAACTTAGACGATGCTTTAAATTCTGATAACGTGGAGAATTTTGAGGAAATTGTAGAAAAAGAGCAAAAGGAAACACAACAAGAGGAACTTGTGATGGAAAAGCAAACAATACTATCGCAACAAGGAGCAAAAAGAGTGGTCTTTAGTATATCCAGAGAATTATTGCCTCAGCTTCATCGTTCTATTGTGGCAAGAACCAGTCGTGAGAGTAGTCACAAGGTTAACAAAAAGAAGGTTGCCGCAGACAACGAAGAAGAAGAGTTAATAAGAGTTCCCATTGCACTTGCAGTTGTTAAATTATTGCAGAAGTTGCCTGAATTTATTTTAAATGCCAACTTACCCGGGTAAATATCAGCATAACTTGCAATAACAATATAAAAATTAATAGGAAATAATTGCTGTTATAAAACGTCTTACGTTATTTCAGAATCTTTATGAAATTGTGCACCTTTTTGAAATCACGCCTAGAATCAGTGAGGCGAATTACTCGAGACGTATTGCAGAAGATCATGGTAACTCTAGGTCCAAAGTATCTTCACTATTTGTTAAGAGAAATGAACACATTATTAACAAAAGGTTTCCAAGTTCATGTACTTGCATATACAGTGCAGTCAGTGTTGGTTTCTTTGAAGCCATATTTCCAGAAATTTGATATCAATGAAAACCTTCAGAGTATATTATCTGTAAGTTGTGCCACATGTACTACCAAAAACAGTAGTGTTAGTAACCTATTAATAACCTACTATTTTCATTAGGTGTGTAAAGTAGATCTGTTCGGTTTAACAGCAGAAGAGAAGGAAGTTATCGGAATTGTGAAAAATGTGTCAGAAGCAAAGTCTACGAAAAGTTTCGATATTTTTCATATATTAGCAGAGTACATTACAGAATCATGTTTGGTGGACTTGATTTTGCCGTTAACGGAAGTACTAATCAAAGCACACTCGCATAAAACGATTCAGAAAGTGGTGGAGTGTTTACGGAACGTGGTATTGGGTCTAGCTGATAATGCTTTTATACCACTTGAACAAATGTTGATATTTCTTTATGGTATAGTTTCTGAAAGCATTTCCCAATTGTTGCCTCAGAAAAAGGAGAAAGAATATACAGAAAAAGAAGCAGAAGTGTTAGCCAGACAGAAACCAGACTTGTATATCATACCACGGCAGCCGAAAAATAGAATGGGCGTGAAAGCAGTTTCAAAAACATCGAAAAATACTAATGTACATATCATTATGGAGTTTGGCTTAAAACTCTTTCATATATTGCTGAAAAGAGACAAAATATCTGGTGAAGCGTTTTCATCTTTCATAGATCCGTTTGTACCAATTACAAGCGATTGTTTAAAGTCTCAACATGTTAAGGTAAGTTACCTCAAATATTAGATGATTGCATAAATTCGTGTCGGATTTGAAAATAAAATTCCATGGTTAAATTTTAAACAATACATTTATTAATCAATTATATAGTCACTATTTTTTTCTAATTGTAGAAAAGAATGGTGACTATATAATTTTTTCTTTTTAAATTCTGCCGTGCAGTACAGTTTACAACAATCATGAAAATCGGACACGAACCTTTGCAATCATCTGATATTACTATTACTAATATATACAAAAGTTGTGGTAATTATAATTTTCTCTTCTAACGATTATTAATCTCTTTTGCAGTTGAGCACACTAGCTCTACAATGTTTAAACTGGCTGCTCAAGATGAACCTATCATCGATACAGGAGTCAATCTCTGAAATTTGTACATCTATCTTTAATATACTGCACAAATACGCTGCAGCTGGTTTGAGCAAAGGAGACAATTTTGATCTCGTTATGGCTGGCTTTAAGTGTATGTCCATAATTGTTCGCGATGTGAAACATTATACAATTACTGTGGACCAGCTGAAGGCTCTGATCATGTACGCCGAACAAGATATTCACGACAATGATAAACACGCGACAGCATTTGGACTGCTGAAAGCAATAATCGCCCGCAAGATGAATTTCCCAGAAATTTATATTGTCATGGAGAAAGTTGCCACTTTAAGCATCACATCCGAATTGGAACACGTTCGGCAACAATCTCGTTCCGTTTTGTATTCATACATAATGGAATATCCTCTTGGAAAACACTTGAACAAACACATTGCGTTTTATTTAACGCAGTTATACTATGAGATGCAACCTGGTCGACTGAGCGCATTAGAAATGCTTCACAGCATAGTTACAGGATTTCCAGTGGTGGGTAAAGTCTCTAATATATTTCGAAATTGATTTTCAGCTATTTTGATCATTTTTTATATTTTCAAATAGAGAACTCTGGTTCTGAAGTCGAGTCTCATATTCGTAATGGGAAGCCCGAGTTTGGTGAACGACGATGACCCAACCTGCCGCAAATTGTGCGCCAAATGTATTAAAGTGATGATTACTCGTATACCTTACAATAAAAGGAGCAAGCTTTTTGATATTGTTCTAGAGTGGTTCAGAAATACCGAGGTAATTACCAGAGATTCATCCTGACAAATATTGTTTTACGATTTATTGTCACAAGTAAAATTGATTGTTTTAGGTATCGCACCGTTCTCTGGCTGCTCAATTGTGCGGAATATTTGTCAGTGTAGAGAAAGACACTTTCGAATCTCGTCTGAAGGAAGTGTTACCTCTTGTATTGAAACAATTTCACGCGAAGTTCGACGACAAAGAACCTAGACGTTTCGTGAAATTGCACACAGCTGCTGAATTAGAAATGCAACCCAACATCAAAGATCCAGAGAGAATGAAAGATCATCACATGTTCCAAGTTCTACAATTGTTGTTGAAAATATCGGCGAACTGTACAGCATTCCTCAAAACTGAACAGTACAAAGAAGCAGTTTGCTCATTTGCTGGTAAGTTCGATGCTCTATTTTACGACCATTCAATTATTATTTATATTAATGCAATTTGTTATACATTTCAGAATATAGTCAGTCTTTATTGGCGCATCCGCACGCGTGGGTTCGTCTAGCAGCGTCTCAGATGATCGGATTCATTTTAGCCGCCCTTGATATTGACAAGATCCTAAATTTATTAGAAAACCCGGATAAATGCAAAGCAGAATCCGGCTACATGTACTACGATCCTGTTAGTATTATAAGAAGCTTGAGTTTAGATTCAATCGCGCAATTGTTACCAGATACAACGTTTGAAGAACTGATAGACCAAACCGTTAAGAATTTAATTTTTATCGCGAGAATTCTAAAATCTGTTAATACATGTGATGATGCGATCGTCGATAAAGATGACGAATCGAAAGAAAACTACAAGCACCAGTTGTCTCTTCCTTGGTTGCTTAGAAAAATCAGAAAATCTGTGAATGTAGAAATAACGCGGGCTCCTAAATCGAAATCAGTGGTATGTATATGCAATGCTATGTTCTTTTATTTTTTTATTATTGTATTCTAACGAATGGTATTCTTCAGAGAACTGCTTTCTTGAAATGGGTAGCCGGGATCGTGGCAACCATACCCATAGAACATTTGAATGGAGTACTTTTTAGCATAATGTCACCGATTGCACGTGAAATGGCATCGACTGAAGAACATAATGTTGCTTTACGGCGATTAGCAAAAGAAGCAGCCACAATGATAAAGAAACGCATGGGTAACGAAGAGTACACTAGGTTACTTAGTCGTGTACAGCAAAAGTTGGACATCAAGAAAACCGAAAGGAGGAAAATACGCACGCAGCAGGTACATTTTCATATTTATCGTAATGTTGTAAATTATAATGTGTATACTTAAATACTTGTCGTTGTA
>CM052193.1:12738536-13000282 GCA_028455805.1 Lasioglossum figueresi | reverse complement strand
TAGAAAAGGACACACCACGAAGAGGACACACCAAGAAGAGGACACATCAAGACGTCTGCGGCGTAGTCTTTAAGTTACTTTTATTTGCCGAGCAATATTGTCTTAGCGTCACCCCCGAACCAGAACCTTTTGCTCTGGTTCATGTTTCTTCTTTGCAAATCGAAACCATCTGCTTCGATTCTTCCCTGTGTTTGCGGTTTAGTCTTTTGGTCCACAATCATTGCCCGGCTTGCGTGCGTGCGTGCGTTAATTTTTAAGATCGTATATCTTTTGGTCTAAATGTGTCGAGTAATTATTGCCGTAACTTCTCTTTGTTCGTTTTTTTACTCCGGCACAGCTTTCTACTGTCTCGGACCTTGTTCGTATGTAGTATGTATCAGATTGGTTGGTACGGGAGATCGCGGTAGATAATATTAATGGGGGGGTTGAGAGACGTTCATGCTCGCGGTATCCCAGTATCTTCGTAAATTTGCCACCCACGTCCGTCTCTGGCGGCAGGCGGTTGGGAGAAAAGGTATTGCAGTGTGGATTTATCTTGGCCACTGCTCGCGTCACCCACGAACCAAAGCCTTTTGCTCTGGTTCTCTTTAGTTTTACTCTCTGAAAGAATCAGTGCCTTCTGCCTGATTCGCCTTTGGCCCTCCGTGGATCGGAGACCTCTTCTCTGAATCTCACCTTTTACTCCGTGATAATTACTCGACATATCTGCGTAATTTAGTATAAGTGCGTCGTTGTAAGAAAGGGAGCCAGGAGGAATATTGAATTCGTTCTGACTTCCTTTCGGGTCTTTTGTGCAGCAACCTCCTTGTGGTGAGACCTGGGCAATCGGTATTATCCACTATTCGTAAGAACTTCTAGTATCTTATGAATAAAGAATAATATCGAGCTAATGGCTGCACTTTTAATAAATATGTTATTTTTCAATCAATTTTATTCCTATTCCTATTCTCTTCCGAAACATTTCTGTGTCCACTTACTGGTATCGCTGAATAGCACATGGACTGGCAGTCTTTAACAGTATCTCGTCGGTGCACGGACTAGTAAAGGTTCTGTTTCATGCTAAAACATGCTGCTAGATGTTGCAGTCTCTGTTTCGTGGGAAAAGTGGCTCTACCGTGGGTGTGGGATCTGTTCTGTGCTAAGCGTGAGCGTGCCAAAAAGTGGTGGCAACTTATACCCGGGCTTGAGCACTCTCCTATCCTCTCTGGTAATACTAGCCTAGTATCTGGTTGGTGCTTATTTTCTGCAATGGCGCTGTTACTAGGCCTGCAGGCCTACCATTTACGATCCCAGATTTATTTTCAATTATAAATCTAATAACACACTAAGAAAATATAAGAATACAGAGAATCTCCTCGATCAGAGAATCTCCTCGATCAGAGAATTCCTCTCTGTATAGAATTACAAGTTGTGCTGCTTCTCTGCATTTTGCTCACTGATATATATACTATATATATCAATGATTTTGCTTTATACGTGTATATCTAGTCATCCTGTATTCTATGATCATATGCAACACGTGTTAGAAAATGTGTGACCATGTGTGATGCACGCAGGGTTCACGCAAATCGTTCAGGTGTCGCTGCATGTGTGTAAATAACTAATGCGCGAGACGATACGCACAATCACAATCAGTTGTATGTTTATTTTTACGAGCTCCAGATGATACGCAAGTAAGTTCGTGTCAATAACTTTCGGACTATCGAAGATTTTGGTGAAACATCAATGTAAATTTCTCCGATGTGAGTGTAAACAGAATAATTACCGTGTGATCTAGAAACGAGTATGCATATGGAATGTTGTGGTTAACAATTTATGAGACAGTGGATATGCCGAGCAAGGTGACGCTTCTTTAAAAACAATAGACATATCAGACAGGACGATGTCGTCGTCGCCAAAAAACTCGATCAAGCAGCCGATTAGGCGTCTGGAGATACAAATTAATAATTTCAACGTGGCTATACCTCATCACGTTGATCTGTTGCAACGACACAAGGCTAATATTCTAAAAGTAAGTCTATCAATTATTGTATTATCGGTTATTGTATTTTTACGCAATTGTCCTTTGTTTCTGAATACTTGACTCATCCAGTTTTCTTGTGTTCGCAGTATCAAGCGCAGCACGATTGGGTGAAACTGAACAAGGAACAGATCAATGTATCGAGGCTGGTGAAACAGCTCAAAGAATTATTGTACCAGATGGAGACCCTCAGATCACAGGTTTTGGACTGTGATATCGAACAGTTCGATAAGCGGGTTTCTAATGCTCGCAACAGTCTCATGAGTGCGATCGAAGAGTATTTTGGTAAATGAATAAGTTTCATATAAATTCTACATATCAATTTTCCTTATGCAATATCTTGGAATAACGTGTGCGTGTTTATAGAACTGCAATTAAACTTACCAACGTCGAAACCAGAGTCACCCAAAAATGAAAATCACGAAGAAGAGCACCCACTTAGTAATCGCTATGTCCTGTTGCAAGAAGTACAGCAGGAGCTGCATGACGAGCAGGCATGTCTGCATACTTGGAACAATCTGCAGGAGGACATAAGCCAGTTTCACGAATTATTCGTCGATATCAACAAGATGTTGGACGTAAGTTCATTGGATTTAATTTTACATATTATTTCATCACACCTTTAAATATCTTGCTTATCATCGATACTAAAAAGAATATCGCTGACCTCGAGAAAAGTTGTAAGAGAGCAGCTTGCGTTCTTGTGATTAGGATCAGAGGGTGTTAGTGAACAAAGCAGAGAATGACATAGAAGAGACGGAAGTAAACGTGACGGAAGGTGAAAAATTGCTTGCAAGGGCTGCGAGATACAAAGTTGCAACGTATCCGTTAGCAGGGGTTATAATTGGTACATGTCTCGGGGGACCGATAGGTTTGGTGGCAGGGCTGAAGATTGGTGGACTTGCTGCCATAAGTGGTGGCCTGTTAGGTGAGTACAGTAATTACTTTTGCAATCAAAAATCGTAGGAAACATGTCCGACATCGGGAACAGAATGATTAGAAAAAAATTCTCTATTGGTAATGTGCATTCTCGTGCGTGTAGGATTTACTGGGGCAACAATACTAAAGAAAAAACAGTTGCAAATGCAAAAGTCACATAGTACAACAGACCAGACCATGACAGAGCAATTGAAGTTGGCGGAGAGACCGTCATCCTCGCTTGAGAATTTGCGAGAGACTAAAAAAGATTTGTGACCCAAGGAGAATGACGACGTTGAGTCCAAGAAGAAGAAAGCTTGTAATATCTTTTAATCTTATAGGACTGATCGATGTGATACGCGATATCCGCTTCGAGTGATGATTTCTTTTCTAGAATTAAAATAAAATGGGGAAGCAGGGGAATTGTACCATTGATATTTAGTATTATACGTTGTCTTCGAAATGGCTTGTGACTAGTTTTATCCGATAGTATATTGCACCTTCAAATTCTAAGAGTGGCAACCAGACACCAAAGAAACGCTGCCTTCATTGACAATTTTTATAACACGTCGATCCTGCGATAGTTTCGTTGCTATCGTATTTTCGCACCGCTGACAGACGTGTATGGTTGTTTACATTAGGTTAAAAAATAGGTTACCGACGCACCAAATAATTCTGGAGCGTCGTTTATACATTTCTATCGAGAAAATGTACTTACCGTGGAAAAACGAACTGCACTTTCTCACCAAACAAACGCTTGAAACTATTTATAAAAGGTAATTATAAATTAAATGTACGACTCTATAAACAACTGCCAAAACAATACATTGGCAACATCACAGGACCTGAGAGTGTAGTAGCATATTTTAGTCTAATGGAAATCTCGATCGATACCTAAAAAAATATCGAGCTTTCAAAAAGTGTTTCGCGAATTTCATTCTATGTAATCTAATCGAATAAAAACTGTTCTGCAATTTGTCTTTTGAATTGCGATTTTTTCGCAGCTGTCCTAATCAGAAAGTCTTTTCCTTTGTTTGATAGGAAAAAGGAATTTTCGATTTGTAAGTTGATTGTTTTCTTGCAAAATAAAGCGTTGCTCAATGTGTGATAAGAAGATATAAAAATACGAGTATTTTTCTTGAAGCGCAATTTTTCAAGACTATCACCGCGATTTCAGACTGTTCAATCATTCGATTCAAGAAAAAACTAATTGCAGTATTTACAAGCTTCTAGATCGTGTGTTCTCTCGTACGAATATATTTTTTAGGCGTGCAATAATCGTCATAAATTTTCTTTCTGCCGTTATACAGGGTGAGTTTCTTATAAGTTCTCGGGACTTTGAAAAATATGTCCGCAGTGATTTGAAAATTGTGTAGACTATTTTGTACAGTTCGAGGACACAGGAAGACAAAAGTTGGTGGTCGAGCGTTCGCTACAAAAGGCACCCAATACAGTATATTTAGCAAGTAATAAAATACATCGGTGTTAGACACAGTACAATACTGAAATAATCATGTTATCAATGTAAATATATGTGTATTTATATACATTTCGTTAGAATGATGCGGGGGATACTTATCGTCTACAGACTAAAATGATCTACTTAAAAAAATATTAATAAATATCTACGAGCGTGTAACGTTTAAGTGACTATCGGTGTATCTTAAAGTACCGGGTGTTATTATCGTCATCGATGAGAGACATCCCTGGAATTCGTGAAGCGGTACCAAGCCGTGTGTGTATGCCTCTGTGTATGTGTGTATGTGTGATTCCCCATCGGAATGAAACATTCGTTTCCGTAAAATACCATATAGAAAAAGCTCCTCTTACTTTCCGGTTCCCTGTTGTTGGTCTCGCTTCCGAAAGGAACGGGATGCCCAGCCGGATGCACCGATTTTATGGCATGATTCCGATTTCCGTCGATCTCGATTTATTTCCGACTCGTCGAACGATCCACGGAGTCGATAGAAAACGTAATTAAAAAAAATAGAGAGAGAAGAATACAACTAAATCACTGCTCGTTGAGAGAAAAAATAAGGACAGAAAGAGAAAAATGACAGAAACGGTACTCTCTCGGTGATGAAAATTGAAATTAGAGGGGAAGGTGCATCGGACTGCGCCGGAGAAAAAATCTTTGCACAAAGATCCACACTACGGGCTACAAACTACGGTGATCTAAATACCTTAAAAACAGTTTTCTCGGTCTCGTACCCCAGGAAATACGAAAGAAACGGTTTTGGTCACTGTCCCATAGAAGGTATCGCTGAGATACCTTGGCAGACCTTGGCAATTATAACAAAAAAAGAAATGGCTAATCGACTGACTCGGAAGCGCGGCGTAACAATACAGAATTATTGTGACAGGATAATTGCTGATTGTTACTCGTGTGCCGTTTTCGTCCGTTCTCTTCCTTAGGTCGCCTAATCTCGCCACTGCGATCGGTCCCGTTGATCGAACACAATCAATGCTCATCCCGTTTTCGTGCGACAGCATCAGTCGACATCCTAATCGAGCCTGCACTGTCGAAAATACCGTGGCTCCTCGGGGGAAATTAGCATCGATACGACTATGCGAATCTCCTTCGCTCGAACCTCTTCGTGTTTAGGGGCTCTCGCGAAACGTCCACATCTCGTACCGATCACAACATAACTCCCTTAATTGAGAACGAAAAGACGAACGAAGAGGCGGGTCCGCGAGTTCACAGAATTGCGAATCTTTGGAAATATATGACCCATACATCGGTGTATATTACGAAATTTTTGTTGTTGCTTATAGTTATTCTGGGGGATAAAAATGAATTATTGAACAATCAGAGCATATTGAACAAGTTGAGATTATTAAAATAAATGAATTTTTTATTATTTGATAGTTCTACCTAAAAGAAGTAACTTTTATCTTAGAATCACTTCTCAACCCCTCACAGTTCCCAAGTTAAGATCGTCGCCAATTTTCCGCCCATTTAGCCAAGTTGGGGCAACGAAAAAATAGTGTAATATACACCAACACACGCTCTTCACACTCCCAAAATTTCATAATGCTCTGGTCTCGCAGAGCAAAGATATTCCCTTGTGATGGGGGTGGTAATTTGGCTTTCGTTTACAGGCCAGAATCTAGGTATACACCTACAGGTGATAGAGGGTTTCGCAAATGACTGACATAAAAAGAATATAATATTATATATATATCTCTCTATATATAGTATATATATATATATATATATATATATATAATCTGGAAATAATAGACTATTGGTTATATTACTTGCGGCTACATCGTATAAACCTTTAATATTACATTATATTACAAAGTGGTATGTGTGTGTGCGCATTGGTATGCCTGACATTCCTGAAGAGCTAATGGAATACCTGAAGAGAGAGATAGAGAGAACGAGACATAGAAAAAGTAAAAAAAAGAAAGGTAGAAAGAGGGAGATAGAACAGAGTTGGTCTTCAGGTGTTTCATCGAACGAGAACCGCGCGGTGTCGCGACACGTAGTGCCAATCGATTTATTAACTACACTGCGTATAAATAATATTTGAAAAAAAGAATAAGAAGAGAGTACCACCGAGAGTACGAAGAACGGTCCTTGGTATCCAGGAATGCCAAAATGTTCATGGGGGGGGGGGGGGGGAGGGGAAAAAAGAAAAGATGGTAACCGGTGCATGCCGTTCGCGATAATTGCGGAGGCGCATCGTTGAAACATGCAGCCATACACATCTATATTATATTTATATATTTATATTCATATTTATATTCATTCATTTATTTATATATATACCCCGTCGGAACACATCTCTATCTATGATTCTCTTGAGCACGTTGGTGGATTCGGAGGAGACAGTATAAGAAAATACACGTTGCCGTCGTTACTTTCTGGAAATCAATGGTTTATAAAATTCAGACGTGACAACTATCGCGTGGATCCATTCAGAACACGTGTGTGTCTGTGTGTATTCGTGTGTATTCGTGTGTACGTGTATGTATGTGTGTGTGTTCGAAGCGTATCAAAAGATAAAATTCACTTGAAAGTCGAGCTCGTGCGCCGTGCCGGCTCGCAGAGGTCCTTTATGGGTCCTTGGACCGCGATGGCGACCGTTCATGGGACTCGGTAAGCGTGATGGCAGCGGTCTATGGGACCCCGGGCTCTTCTACAAGCTACGACATCGTCCCTCCCAACTTACGATCGCCATGGGAGAATACTCGAACACGATCTAATACGATTTGAATCGTTACCATTGGTTCTTTGATATTTCATGATTGATGATCGAACGTTTGAACGTGGACCCATGTTGTGAGGACAACTCGCAAGTGAATCGAGAACATATACACTCTGCTCTATGTTAGGGCTGGCCCTGTTCAGGGGCGGCGTTTATAAATTAATGGACATGTCTTGGTCGTAGGGTGCGAGATTAGTGTCGGACGAAGAAGCCGAGGTAACTGTTGTCGTTGCGGTCGCGCTCGTCGGCGATTGAAGCGGCGTCGATGTGGCTGGCAGGTGAGACGTAGGACTCTCTAAGGTCGAGTTCCAGTGACTTCTCTCTGTACCGTCGCCACCGTCGTCCGAGACGATCGAAATGTCGGCTATGATGCCGCTCTCTGCAACGGAATCGGTTCGTTGCGTTAGGTGATGCTCAATCTCCTTGTCCTCTCAAAAAATGCTACTTCTGTCTATGATTAGCGACTAAGCCTTAGACGCGAAGAAAGAAATTTTTATTTAGCTCCTGTACTATTCTGTTTATAGGCGCTCGGCAACTTATGGTCACTGTACGGTAGGGACAAAATAAAATTCTATTCTTTGCAACCAATGTTTAAGCAATACAATATATTTAAGTATCCTAACGAAGGCTTCTCATAAGCGCTACATACCAACGCTGCATTGGCTGTTGAGCGTGGTGCTGCGATGATGAGGTCGAGGACTGGTGTCCAGTCCAAGGTTCAAGGTCGTAGGAGGACCACTACTACCACCGCTACTTGACGAAGAACTGACAGAGATGACACTGTGCGGCCTCCTGCTGCAGCGACCGGAATCCTCGGACATGGACACAGCTATCGAGTTCCTAAATCTAGGTGCTGTTCAGAAAACCATCAATTAATCTCATGCTCTCGTACAGAATCTATACGATTAACCTTATATAGAACAATCTGTAATAAATTAGTGATTCATCAGCGTTACTTACTTTTCGAGAGTTGAGCTACACTGATCGAACGGTCATTGATCTGATCCGCGCTAGGCCTAATGTCCAAACAAGGTTTGTTTCCGATGCCCATGCTCGACATCTCCGCCAGGCGCACTTCTACGATCGCAAAAGGCGTTCTCTCGTTAGAGCACCGCGGAACAATGACTATCGTTAGGTACATACGGATGTTCGAGAACGGAGCAAGGTCCGCACGTCAAAAGACAACACAAAGGTGTCGTCCCCGCGAGTCTCGAAGGCATTTTACCTCTGTTTCGCAGCGCCTGCTTCCATAAAAGGTTGCTCAGTTCCTCCGTCCAGGCTTTCTTGATGTCCTCGCTCGCGCACTGCAACGTGTACGTGTCGCCCGGTTTCCGTTTGCGGAACCAAATCTCGAACTTCGTGGGCGAGTCGGCGATCACCGCGGTCAGTCCGATGTCCGTCGTTTTGATGCTGTGCTTGTAGATGTAGATGTCCAGGTTCTACCATCAAACAATGTGCCTCTTAGCTAGGATCGCCCACGAGGGATACTGTCTATACACACTCCTGTCTATAAATCATCGGACACTTACTTATCTTCAACATTATGGTAATTAAAGAATACAAGCTTCCAGCTTAATTTGACTGTTTTATTTTGATTAGATGTAGCTATCCAAATTTGAATAAGTGTCCGGCGACTTATGAAGTGTAGCTCTGATAGTTTCCTTTACCTTTCTGTCGGGGAATCTTCTTGCTTTGCTGAAGAGTATAAGATCCTCGAAGAGGAAGACCTGTCGCAAGCACTTCTTGCCTTTACCTTGCCAGACGAGGAATTCGTTCTGCCTCAGTAGCCTGCCTTGCTCCTTCACGTTCACCTATAGCCGTCGAACGTATTCAGAAAGAAGATAAGTTTTCCTATTACACTCCAGTTTGTTACGATGCAAGTAGAGAATTTTTATTTCGTATAACAAGTTGTTATTTAAAATTGCAACGCATTTAGCGAATGAACAACCGAATGATCAGCCCCATCAAACGAGTATAAACATACTCCGGGTTGATTTATCCTCGAAACAAGAGGGACAATGAAGCAATACATACATCGCAATCACGAAGTGAGTCCATGGCCAGCAGATCGTTCCCATGACGCAATTGGAACCGGACCATCTGCTCGGCAGCTCTCAAATCAGCCTCACCCTCGACCATCGGCTTCAGACCATCCTCTTTCTCTTCCTTCTCCTCTTTACCAGTTATTTGCTCGGACAGATCCGTGCCTGCTTTAACCAGCTGCTGCAGGAGCAACGCATATTTACCCATTCGTTGCACCGGCTTCAGCAAGTAGCTCGCTAGGTCCATCTTGTCGCCTAACTCGAGCTGCTTTTGCTTGAAGAACACTGTGCCGTACTCGGCCATCAAAGAGTCCGAGTTTGGCTTGTTCTTGTTGTACAGGGCGTACAGGTAGAACTTCTTCTCCTGGAAAAGACAGGCAATTTTGATCGATAATTCACGTTTTTAACATCTGGCCCAGAAACGAAGAAGAGAAATAAAATGAATCGATGAAACACAAGATTATGAAAACTATTCTTGAGTTTCTATTTACATAATTTGTGTCTCTTGCACTCGATTGGGACCGTTTCTATCATGCGCAAAGATTCCCAATGAAATTCCACCGATTATCCAAGCCGCGGTAAACGCATTTCACGTCACCCGGCAAGTCTTACATGACCAGCCGGCCACGTAAGAAGGCATTAAGTCGCAAAACAAGTTAAAGAAGCCGTAAGATCTACCGAAACGCTAACGATTCTGTTAAGCAACTCGCGGAAAGAAAACCTCGAAGAAAAAAAAACGCCTTCGCAAGGAACCCAAGATTGAATAGGTTTGAAAAAGAACTCACATGTCTGAGGAAACATTGTCCCACGTTCATCGGCGACTGCTCGCACTGTTCCAATTCCCGCAGGAAGTGTTGGCTGTGGAACTCGTAGATCTTCTCCACGTTGCCGAAGATCACGTTGCGTTGTCCTCGAAGAGCCTGCGGTATGTCCTCGCGCACCAGCTCCGGTATGTAATTCTTGACGAGTTTGAAAAGAAGAAGAAACACGGGTTAATCATCCAGCACGAGTCGTTCAACGTCTACGAATCACAGTGTCGGACAGTTACCTCTATTATGTACTCGAGGGACTTCACGTAGTCTCGTTCGGTCTGTATCATTTCCCTCATTATGAGCAGTATTGTTCTGCAAGGTGAAATTCCTCGTTAACGACCAGCCGCCACCACGACGTAACAATTCCGCCGCATAATCGCATCACGGAGTTATTATAGATAAACAGTTGGCCATTGTGTCGAGCGTGAGCGCGAGGAAACGCGGAAGGAAAATCGGACGAAAACGTGGAATCAAATCTCCCACGGAGCGATCTTTTTGACTGTGCTCGCTTGCGAGGCAACTTTTAATTAGAATATCAATCACGTTCGCGAGAGTAATTATACGCGCAACATTGTCGAACCTTGGAAAGGTTGAGAACATGATTGGATGGCGTCTCGGCAAAAGAGTTACACGATTTCGTTCGATACAAAGTACTTTGTGCTCGATCTATTTGCATGAGAAGATGAAGAAATTTTTGTCTTTAAGCGAACCTGGAGAAAAATTGTTTTTACGAAGAAAAAATTAATGAAGAGGATGAACATACTTTTTCGCTTTCATGCCTGGCGCTATGCTAGCTGCTCTATGAAGGTGCGAGTTCACTGGAGGCTTGACAAGTCGTCTCGGAGCTGGACTTCGAGGCGGAGTTCTTGGAGGTGAACAATCCAAAAGTTGTTCCGCGCTTTCACGAAGTTCTGCGATGTTGTCTAGCACTGGTCTTCCGCCACTTCCGGCGGATCCTATGCTCTCCATGGGGCACGCATATGATGCACTGCTGTCGCTGTCATCCCACGATGTTCCTGGTAAATGGGGAATTTGATAGAAAATATTCTCTTTCAGAAAATGATAGCGAACCCATCTACCGACCAATTAGCAGGCTTTAACAATTAATTGTGACAGCTCGATTAACCCTACAATGTTTCTAGAGTCTCCCTCGATCCAGTCATATTTTTGCTATCGTGTAATAACTTTATTACCCAGTTCCATTTACCCAATCTTATATTTGTAATGAAAGTTTGATATTTAGAGAGAGAATAGGAAAATTGTTATTACTATACATATATTTCTTTCTTTCTGGTTACATCGTTTCGAATAACTTTTTTAATGTTGATTTTTTTACCAACCTCGTAAATACGAATCGATTTTGCTTTGCCACATTGGAAACATAGTGAAACAATGGAGCAGTTTCAAAGACTGCTGTGCTTCAAAGATTAATGCATCAGACCTGAGTATCTGAATTGGAAGTGTCCAATAGAATAAATATATAGGTTACTTTCTGCAATAAAGAACACTGATGTTGTCATGTTTATGTGCGCATCATCGTGCTACTTACATCCGGTGTTGTAGAAATATAAACGTCGACCTTTTCTATCGTATAATATCGTTAAGAATTCAAAGTGTGCTCGGTAGATTTTATACACTTTCGAGAAACACTAATAAGAAATGAACTTTTTTTTTATCTGATTCCTACATCTTCGAATTAATTCACGAATTTCTAACGTTGCACGAAGGCCTATTACAGAGCTTGCTATCGCAAACTTAATGAGATTCGTGAAATTTCTACGGCTCATTAAAATTTGCAAAAATTGCTAGAAGAAATTCTGTTACATCAAAATCTATCGAGAAAGCTTGTTACTCAAAAATACAAGATTCGTGGAAGCTTTTAGAGGCTAAATGGAGGAAGAATGTTACTCACTCTTGGCAAGAGTGTCCTCCCAGGAGGTAGCAGACTCGGACGCGGCGTAGGACCTTCTTCTGGCCGGGCTGCCGGGTGCGGAAGTGGTCCTCGCGATCTCGAGGGCTTCCGCGCACTTGTTCCTGGCTATGCGGCATTGTTCAAGGAGGATCTCGTTACCGAGCTTCTCGGCGAGCGCCATCATTTCCGTAAAATGCTCCGGCGGCAGGGGTGGCCTCGCCATCAGGAACTGCTGGGCCCTTCTTTCGCCAGCGAGACGAGCCTCCTGGGCCCACTCGAACGCCCTGTCCTGAAGCAGGCAGCATCGCGACGTGTCCTCGAGGTACTCGCGCCTATCCTCCAGGCGGGAACCAAATCCTCTGAGGTGTTGCTTCAAGGATCGAGCGAGTTCGCGAAGTCCGCTCGCGCTCGCCGCCTCCGCAAGATCGCTGCCCTTGTCAAGATGTCTCTGTAACAGCCAAAATACCATCCAGATCACACCGGTCCATTGACATCTTCGTTTAAAAATTGATTTTCTTTTTTATTATAAAAGGGAAGCTCTGTATGATAAGAATATCTTTAGCAGCATTGAGAAATTATTCATATAAGCGTCATATTCGCAAATGACGTCAACACATTAATGTTTGCTCAACGTTGCACAGATGTTTAAAGATGAACAGAAAAAGAATGTTCGGAAGCTCGTATGTATATGTACATACTGTGTTTATCAATATATAAATCATGCGAGATGTTGCCTGCGCAGGCATCGAAGTCTCCGGTCACTCGTATAGTCACCTGGCACGCTATGTGTACGTTTCATCGCTGCAGAGTTTACAAAATGTTGCGTGATCCACGCTTGACACTCTCATAAATCTACGGAACCTTCCCCCTCCGCTTTGTCATGAATACGATATTGTGTGTAAACACAAGGAAATATATCACCAGTCGGGTCACAACAAAAGAGAACAATAAGAACCCTTGGTCTTCGGTGGAAACGATATCTTGTTGTCTACGATTCGAACTGGAACTCCCGCGGTGCAGCACGGACCCCCGTCCCTAATGGAAGAACCATAAATCGACATATGGGGAGAGGGAACCTATAAAATGGGGCTCTGTGGTAGAGAGGAGAAGAATAGGGACTTTGTCTATTTGACCGAGCGAGGGTGGTGATTAAAAATGTCTACGATAACGTTATTAATAAATTGCAGAGTTAATTGGTGTTCCTCATTCCGTGGTTTCAAGAAAAAATTAATTGTTTGCTGGTTTTTGTGATAAACGCGCCAGGATGCAACAAGAAGCTTGTAAAATCGTGTTCCAATAGATTAACAGTTCCCCAAGCGGTTTTTCACTGGAACAACAGGGGCGGACAACGATCCGTTCAATTTCCAATCTATCTCGCGTGGATGAGCACACAGCCCTTTCCGCGAGAGAGCAATATCGCCAGCGATCACGGGACCGTGAAATCCCGTCGGACATGGATCAGTAACATCCTGGAACAAGGACGATCCGGGCTGAGTACCCGTGACGAAACTGCATCGCGCGTCCCACGGTGAGCGTCGCGGGGCGCATCTCTTTCTCTTTCTCTTTCTCTTTCTCTTTCTGTTCGAGATCGATGGATCTCGCAACTGTTCCGAGTTTGTAACACAAATTTACGCCTGTAATCGGTGTGTCGATCGAGTATGTACTTCTCTTGGGCCCAGGTGGGCAGCACAGGGACGTGAAAGATCCATAAATCCGCCCATCTACGCGATTTCACGTTTTCGACCAATCTCTCACTCGGACGAAAATTCACGCCAACAATTCGATCGAAGGAGGGGAGTGCATGTTCACCAGCAAATTAATATTTTCATAGTATTTTCTATTTTCTCTAAAGAGAATAACCTCGTGGGTTAGTCTAAAAATCCCGTGATTACAATAAAAGCGAACAATCGTGACTCGCGGAGCAGCGAATTCTCAGTCAATTTGTTTAACTGCTTCTCGCACCGAACAATTCGCGTGTTGGATGATTTATTCCCAGGAATTAATTTCGACTTTAGCTGCGCGTTGAATGAACTCTAACCATGTACGGTTCTAGCCGCGTAGTTAATATTCTGCATGCTGATTCGTGCAGTTTCATTCGCGGTGCTCGAAGTGCACTTGATTAAAGTTTCTGTTTCGCTTTTCACAGTCGACTGAGTTTATCGACCCACATTTAAGGGGAGAAGGTTCTGTCTACTTTCAGCGTTTGTACTTTCGGTGCCCTTCTCCTTGGCCACGTGGCCGTATCCCCGAGGGTTTTAGGGTCTCGAGCCATCGGAAACGCTTTTCTCCCAGCTCCGAATGGAGAACGCGTACAGTAATCGCGACACGTGCGGCATTATACTGTTTGCGACGTTAACGACGCGTTTTAGGCTCTCCCGGAGTTCTGTTTGTCGAACAGTTAACGAACTTCGTTAACGAACTGCTAGATACCCGATCTCTATCGGTGAAATCATTACTATTAAACTTTCTTCGACTGTTATTAGCAGTTTGACAGTGATGGAAAGCACAGGTTAACTCGAAATCGTGTGCAGATAAATGGATCAATGTTTATGGAGTTCGAGAGGTTTAACGGATTTCATTTTAGCGTCGTTTTCTATTAGTTCCGACGATTAGGAACGTTTGCATAAACGGAATCAATCCGAA
The DNA here is from genome assembly GCA_028455805.1 of Lasioglossum figueresi. NCBI lineage: Eukaryota > Metazoa > Arthropoda > Insecta > Hymenoptera > Halictidae > Lasioglossum > Lasioglossum figueresi. Next base: position 12,985,718 of record CM052193.1, on the reverse strand, counting down.
AGATGACATTGAACGCTCGCAGCCCTGAACGTACCAGTCATTAGAGCTCCTCCGGTGAGGAATAGTCAGTCAAGTCGCGAGTGAAAGTTGCTGACATTATGAACTCCATCTACACCCATAGGCTCTGCATTCTTTCGTCGATCGAACCTGCAATCTTTTGCAACCATTGTTTTCGATGCATCCGAGACGAGATGCAGGCTCGCGCGATTAATCAGTTTAATTTTTCGAGCGGCGGCTGGTTTCTAATTTTCATTGTGCGGATTTTCTCAGGAATAATCATTTCTCTGCTCGATTCCGTCAAATAAAACGGGTAAAGTGAGGAATCTTTGAAAATAGAAAAAAAGTCAGTGGCGAATAGCAGCGGACGAGCTCATAAAAAATCACGAGGCACGGAGACCGTCTGGATAATCAAAATTAATGCGCAGGGAGTCGGCAGCACGTAACGAGGACGCCTGACGAAGTTTCAATTAGGATATTGAGCCTCTCCGTCGAAACGAATCGATTCGCGTTGCACTCGCCTGATTATGAATGGTCGTCGGGTTGGGCGCGTGAAATATTGCCAAGGGAGAATTCGAACCAGCTTTTCCTCTCTTCTCTATCTCCCCGACGCGTTTAATCAACGAAATTATTTAGGATCCCTCGACGATCCTCTCAGACATGCAAGAGAACGAGATCGCAATGGAAATTCACCCGCATCTTGACGAAAGTATAGAACGAAACGAACCTACCCGCATGCACTTACGAAAGTCCGAGCAATAGATCGCCGCTATAGTTGTATCGCGGCCTGGTTATGGCAATCGCTTGCACAGTATGCCGCGAAAGTATGCTCTCGTGCACACACCTTTATATTCCCCTAGCGTTTCCATATTCATCGCCGCCGTTACTTCGCCGGCGACGTTTAATTAATTTACTGGAAACACGATAACCCCGTACTCGAGTTCTTCGCGCTTCTGGGGGTTTCTGACGCGGGAAACGATTTTGGAATTTTTGAGAAAAACTAAGTATATATTTTGAGTATAATGGTGTCATTTAAATAAACATCAGCACCGGCTGGGCCCCTCCACAACTCAATTACGCGGAAGGTTGAAATCCGTAATAAAGTGTAACAAGCAGAAATGACATGGCATTAAGCTAAAAGTTGTTCGAAATCATCGGAAACGAATGCATAAGCAGCTCCAACGATTTCCAAGAAGTTCGATCCGTAGGAACGCGTTGCATAAAACACACTCGAATGAAAGAATGTTTAAAAATTGCTACACATTGCCCGAGCGAATGGCATTCGATGCGACTATTACCAGCGCCATAAAGGGACTAATAACAGTCGGGAGGCATAAGCTTGTACATGCACTGTCGACGAAATGACAGTGGTCCCAGCGATGTATCCCCTATTAAACAAATACTCGGTTGCATAATCGCAGTCTCGGTAGTGATCTGTACTAGCACGCCGCGCCGGTTGCATATTTAGAACGCATCGAGCCGATGCAGCCGGAGGACGCGGTGCAATTACCGATCCATCGATGATGATCGTCGTCGTTGGATCGTGACAGGACAAATATCCGTGCGGTAATTACGTAACGTGGCCGATAGACAGACGCAACAGGAAAATCTGTACACCGGCCCAGTCACCGTGGCTCGTTATTACGCCCGGAATGTAGAAAGGCGTCTCTCACGCGGCGCATAATTGGCCAACCGTGAAACCAGATTAGCGAAAAACGTGACCGGGCTGGCTGCCGATCGGAATCGTGGGACGTGCTCCTACGTTAGGCGATTGAAAATTAACCCTTAGCACTCGCGACTCGGAGTCACCACCAAACATTGCTTTGTCATTATTTAAAATATTTGTTTACATTATTAAAAATATCGATATTCGATCCAAAAAGATAAAAATCATGTAAAATGTAATTATTCTAGGTCGGAAGAAATAGCTGCGAGTGCAAAGGTTTAACCACCGCTTTTCCCGAAACTTTTCTGGCCATTTCGCGCCGCAAGAAAATGTTCCTCTTCGATTCTAATAAATCGATCTACAGTTAAAGATGCGATCGAAGTCGGTTATCCGGCTTTCGTCGTGTCGGTGGCTCCTCTCCTCTCTCGTTCATCATCGTCGCGTGTCGACGAGCTTCCGCGTCTGTTAACTTTCTTGCCAGGCCGGACACTGGTTCTACAGGTAGTCTGGAGAGCTCTTTCCAGATTCCCGACGAACCGGACGTGTCCGGACCGGTTGCAAAATACGAGCTCGGCTCGCGTTTCAGACGGGTCCGGTTCCGAACGGTTTTCCTACCCGCCGGAGACAGCGTATAGTATACGCACAGTCAAGGATCACGAAAAACACGCTTCCCTGTTCGACAGGCTGGCGTACCAGCTCGCCGAGGACCGTTCTGTCGTTTCCTGACAACCAGACGGGTTGGGTTTGTTGACCACCGTGGAATTTCATGCAGGAATGTCGCGTAACCGTGGTCACGGCCCTCGGAATTTCGTGTCGGCCATGACAGCGGTCGGGGGTTCGGATTAACATCTTATTATCATGTTATTAACATTTCTACGTGGATCCGCATGATGTACATCTTTCGCGGTGCTCGGATGATTGTCTTAATCTCAAGTGGTGCCTTTAGACAACTGTTTTATACGTTGTTTCTACGAGATCGTTGTCGGAGTGCCATTTTCAGAGACTGCGGCTTCAAGAGTTTCTAGAGTTCATCCGAAGTACATTGTGGATGTAAGAGATGATTATCCGAGGCTCTACTATTAAGAACACGTATTATGTGTTTGCGCAAAGGAGGCTAGAGAGCCGGCTGCCATGTTTACAGATCTTCAAGTGCCATTTTCAACGAGAAAGTCTCAAGAGCAGAATATCATTTTATCAACGCTTTTCATTAAATAAACAGTGTATCGTTCGTAATAAAATATGGATTTAAATCTTTGCTACGTGCCGTAAGAAATTTCGCCGAGATCCTCGGCGCAGTGATAACAGGTTATTAAGCAAATGTAAATGACCACTCGTCGATGCAAATGGCTCGAGCAACTCGATCGACCAGACGCATTAGCTTCTCTCTAGCACCCTGTAATAATTCCGTCTTCCCGTTCACGACTGGCAAAAATGGTAATGCAGCATTTCGTCACGGATTTTTCAGCAAAAACATACGAGGATCTGCCACGGAGGCACACGAGGTCTCTCAATTACCATCGATGAAGTGTTTTGGTATCGTTCACGGGGATCTCGACCCAAACAGCCGACCCATCGAACGTTTCACTTCTCGATCGAACGCAAGTTCCGATGAAAATTCCCCGTTTGTACTTTCTCGCTGCAGGTGCAAAGACTGCGATCCAGGCCTCGGCAATCATGCGCCGATATACACTGTAGCGACTAGAAATATTCGCTTTCACGTACCATTCGTACCCTCGGACCGTTCGTTTGGAAAAAAAAGAAACGAAAAAGATAGGCGATCCGAGACGCGCGATTTAATGCGCTGCGTAATTAATACCGTGTGCATGTACAGCTGTGTTTGTGCGAGTGTACGATACGCCGATGCGAGGAACGAAAGCTTCGTTGATTTACGAGTCGATGTAGAAAGGGTACTGCTATCGGCTGTCAAAATTAATAAATCGGAGAACCGTGAGATGCACGGATACTAGGTTTTTTCTTCATTCCAGGCCAAGATCCTTTAGCCTACTTCTTCGCCCCGGAAAAATTTTAAGCACCTGTGCTTCTTCGTTTTATCATTTAGAGAAATTTCTATGAAAATAAATAAATTGGACTCGATAAGTCACCTAGAAATTGCTGTTTCTCGGCTAATGAATTCCCAACTCGTTTCCTCGCCAGAATTTAATTTCCCCGAACATAAATCGTCGTTTTAATTTATTCCAGTCCCATCGCTTCGGGGATAAGAAGTACGACGACATAAATGGCCCTTTTGGCACGACGTTGCCCTCGTGCGAAGGCGCACGGTAGCCGGCGGAGGGATTTTCTGGCGTTTCGGTAACGTGTAGCGAGAATCGCGATAGGAGAAAGTTATCGTGGCGGGTGATTTGTTGCCGGGAAGGCTACGTCGCTGGGGTCCGTCTATTTCAGAACGGGAACTTTTATTTATCCGTCCGGTTCGAGGGAGACAATGGTCTGTCACGATCGCTTTCGTTCGGAGATCGCGGTGGAAGTCGGATGGAAAGCATCCGCGATTTTTCTTCACGGTCCTCGAAACACTACGTGTACGGCCGTTCTGTGTGCGGGCACCGGTTTTCCCATTGAATTAGTATTATTTCAACGCTGGTGTCATTCCACATTTGTTATTCTACATTGGACAGCAACGGTGAGAGTAACATTTTGGTCCCAAAGTGTACGACCACATTAAAATAAACTATATAAATAAATAATAACAATAATAACTACTGTACTTTGAATCCCGACCGAAAACACGGAAAGTCGGTGAGCAGGATCGCGTAGGACACTGGCATTTAATGATTGTGAAACGCGGTGCGGAGGCCAGAGGCCAAAGAAATTCTGTCGAAGGGGCCATGGTTATGGCAGCCGCCATATTAGAGAGGACACCGATTGCGGTTGAAAATCTCGTGTGCACTTTGCAGTCGGCTGCGATTATCCTCGATGCAGCGATTCCACGCGAGATCGTGCACTTTTCCCTGAAGCTAACAACAACAACGAATATCTACGTGTGGAAAATTGCAACTTTCTTACCGATCGAATTAGCATTCTCTCACCGGCTCCTTTGAAAGTAAAAGTCTCATCTGAGAAACACCACGGCGATTGTCCGTTTGCCCTTAGGCTAGGAAAGAGTTTCGCGAACATCAATACACGTTGAAGCGGCTTCGTTAACGTTCGCCGGGGACATTATAAATTTTCTGTAGCCGGCCTGTGAAAGTGACGTGAAACCGCCGCGTACCTCCTCGGGTCAATGAAGCTACCGGCTCTCGAACTTATGGCTTTTCTAAGCCGGTTGCCCGGACGTAGAATCCGTATCTTGTTCTGGCACGCTGTAAACAAGAAACTCGAAACTTATCGACCCTTCGAGATACTTGCGCGAGTTTTATGGACCCCGTCTCTCTAATTAATGGACCGATGGCGGAGTTTATGGTGAAACTTTTACTGTTTCACTAATCAGCTGATGTTCGGTTTTAATCTAGCGAGACGCGTGTTTGTGTGGCAAGAGAAAAGGAAAGGAGATACAGCGTCTGTTTTTGAGATCGGATCTCGTAAACAGGATTTTATAACGGTGGACGACGATGATTAACAGTCCGATTACCATCCCAATATTGGAAATAAACTGTTGTAATTCATTGAGGATGAATTCTAGCCTGTAGAATTACTGTATAATTTCGAGATAACGAATCAATAAATGGAACGCACTTCTCTATCAACGTTCGAGTAATCAAAACCACCTTTCAGCAACTCTAATCTGAACGACGTCATCTGCCTCAAGTGCAAACTGTTTGTATTATGCTCGATAAATCCGCTGCACCAGCGATAAATTATCCAGTTACGCGATACGGCAGAGAGCATAACCGACTAGCTGAACCACGACGCTCTCTCGTTGGATAAATGCCGATCGTGAATGAATAGATATGATCCAGATCGTAGGATCGTCTTAACGATCGTGGCAGTGTTCGCACGGTAGCTCGCGATTCTAACAAACCAGTCAATAAAACGACCAGTCCAAGTGTTGGATCAATCGATGCGTGAATCGACGTTGCCCTCCATCTCGATTCGCCTTGATCCCCGTTCGATCGATCCTAGGATCGATGAAAGCGATCTACGTGCCGCGGTAACTGCTGATGGACCGGAAACGAAGACAATTGCCTCTTTATACTGACTTTTCAATCGTATTTCTATATTCTCCTCGATGGTTAATAAAGTTCAGAACAAGTCCGACTAAATTTTACAAATAAAGATGTCGATTTGCAAATAATTTGCGATTCGATGAAATGCTCCCAGCTAGTCTGATGAGATTGTAGCAGTACTTCTTCGTTAAAAAATTCATTTTCCCGGCGATTGAAAAATGATGATTCGTTCCTCGTAACCGCAGGTTAGGTCTGGATTCCTTAGAGGTCAAACCGGACAGTTCACAGCGAGGGAATAGCGGATAACTAGTTTCGCAGTTCGAACATCAATCACATCGAGGCTCGCGTAGAAGCACAAACCGCGAGAGAGCCGCGGTTACACTTCCAGAAACATAACCGAGGAGTACGCGCAGGATTTACGACAGTTTCCAGTGGTACGTGTGGCGAAAGAATGAGGACGCACCCTCGTGGTTAGGCATTCCTCTCTCGACTGTTTCCTTTATGCGGCCTGCTTGCCCCTCTGCGCCTTTGCTCGACAGATCGGAGACGAGAATGCGTCGCTGCATCGCTGCATCGTCGCGACATCCTTGCCGATTTCGAGAAAATTCGCTTCGAAATCTCAGGAACGCTTTACCCCGTGAATTTCATCTTCGTATCACAAATAACATTTTTTTTCAAACGTTCTGTACGAACAAGTTCGGGAATACAATTTTTCATTCTGTTTCCAGTTTAACTAAACGTATTTAATATTTTAAGAAACTACTGAAAGTATCGTACGAGTTATTATATCAGTTTTATATCGATAAAATTAAGAAAATTATATAAAACGGCAATATTTCAGGCCGGAAGAAAAATTCGGTTTTCGAATTAGAACAGCTCCGAGTGCAAACCTTAAAGCCATCATTCCGTGCCCTGTTTCGCAAAGATTTCATTTCCTGCGGTTCCGCTTCGATTTCGAGGGGATTGCGCAAGAGCAGTGACGCTAATTGTCCCATAGGTCGGCGTGATCTCGCGGCATTAGGATCACGATCGTTTCATTTCGAGTGTGCAAGGATTAACGAAGCAGCTGCAGACTTTCACACCGAAGAAAGACCACATTTTCCAGGCGGCTCGATCGCCAAGAGCCAACGATGGCGGACTCCGGGAACGACAGATGCGGGGTTCCTTTATGTCAGCGCGCTTTGTGGTCATGTTCGTTCTACTGTGAGTGGCGAACATTTCACGGAGTTGTTAAACCGCGTGTCGCGTCCCTGCTATACCGAAACGAACAAGCTTTGCTATTGAAAAATTTGATCGACGAGATTCCGGTATCTGTTTTGCAAAATACGTCCTGGAATTTAATCTTTGATACATTGAGACACTGCAGCTTTTTCTGAGAAGGATATAAAACGTTCTTTCAATTTTTACAATTCATTCGCTTTTCATTTGATTGATTTCACCGACTATTTTACATGACTTGCACGTGTGCGTTGCAAACGAGTTAATACAGTTTGTTACAGGATAATTGGACCAAACAGACGTGATAAATGGAGAATCCTCCAGCAGAAAACGTTCCCATCTTTTTCCAGACCGAAGCTGGCTGCGATCGACGTGTCGTGACTTACGAAATAGGGTCGCGAGTTTCACAAACGCGGGATAGATCATCGATCTACCATCCCTCGGCTAAAGATCTACCATTTTATGGTTAGAAATCTGGCCATGATACGTTCGTTAAAAATTCCAAAACGGTATACACGAACGAGCTTTATGGACTAGAATTTTTAGTCAAATATTCCCTAATCGATATTCAGTGTCTTTAATTCTTTGGCTCATTAACATTTATAATATTCACTGCGAACAATGCTCACAGAGTGTTTTCGATTCGGAAGTACCTCGTAAAACGTGACATAAACTTGCAAATCGCGTGTTTGACTTAAAATGTAGGATGTCCGAGAACGGTTTCGCGGAAGGTGCTTATTTTTTGCACGCGTTCCTTATTTTCCTTTGATTTGCAATTCCAAGGATGGAAAATGTGCGAGTGGTTCTGTGAAACGCGGTTACCGACGATGACGGTGAGGTGTGAAACGAAGGTTCGAGCAGCTCGTTTTATGTGTTGTACATGTTTAAATAGTGTAGATTTATAAAATCACGAATATGAAACAGAACGAAGACTTTTGTCTTCGCTTTAATAAATCTTCGAATACTTACATCGTGAAATAAACCAGACGAAGACGTTATAGCTTTGATTTTCGTACACATTTGTCCCATTTAAAAAAAATTACAACTTCTCGCGAATGCAGAAAAATCAACTCGCAAGAGACTGAAGAGACTTGAACCAAAAATTGAGCAACGCTGCCGGTCCATAGCTCGCTATACCAGAAACTGAAGGTGAAAAAAAGGACCGTCGCGAAGTCCTCGCAAATAACAGACCACGTCACCCGAACGCCACAGGGTACAACGTTTTCGGAGCGTACGATTCGCGTATCAGAACATATGGGCAAATTAAGGGCCTTTGTCGCCATAATCGTCGTGTTCTCCCCTTTCGTTTAATTTCCACGCGACGCGCAACGGCCAGCACAGCGATGGCGGCATCAAAGGCACAGGAACCTTCGACCCCCATGAAAGGGCAGCGTCGCGAAAATCAGATTCGAGTGTCGTCCACTCGAGTTTCATTGACGTTAATGGTCGCCGATTGTCGACGCACCTGGTGCGTCTCGGATCAAACAGAGACGCGATACGATCGACCGAGTCTCACTCAGGAATTCCCTGGATCAAACACACCTTGGGTACACCTTCGAGCACCTAAAGGGTAGCTAATTAGCGGAAACAATCGGCCTCGCGGGTCTGAAAGAGGAATTATTTCTGAAACCTCTCAGACTTCATTTATTTTTGTTTCGAGTTGAAACGGTGGTACAAACATTCCGCCAGTTTTTCAAGCTGTTATTTCAGCCCTCGGCTTTGGAGAACGTTTTCAAATGCTTGAATGCAACCCTGAAGCACAGTTGTTTCGATTTTTAATGGTTCGAGTGCGGTGTTTCATGTGGTTGATGCTGCGCATTGATTTAAATGGTTGAAAAAATTTTACGAAATGAGAAGAGAGTTCGTGATTTTTTAATTAGAAAAATGAAACGATTCTTCTCTGTTTCACGAAGATGGCAATCTGCTGGAGATCTAACCCAGACCCTCCCACGTATCGAAGTGAATGCGAGGATAGGTTTCTCGATCGCTAACCTTTTTGCTAAATAAAACGTGAATACTAGAGTCACGCGAGAATCTAGAGCAGCCGCCGCTCGAAATGTCTGCTCTCTGCTCGACGCAGTGGGAAAAATCGATGTTCGACGGTTAAAAAGTTCACAATCTTCAAACAGATGAAAACAAGAAATCGTTTAATTAATCTTTCGATAAAAAAGATTCGAGTCCCGTTGCATTCTCGTAACTCGAGAATAAAAGTTCCCAGAAAGGAAATGTCGACGCAGCTAATTATTTATTTCAACGTGCCAGGAAATTAATTTTCGAATAGCGCATCAAGTTTTCCTCGAGCAGCCGTTCCCAAAGCGAAAATGGCAAGGAGAAAGGCGAACGCTAGGAACCAACGGAGCAATCCCTTTTCTAGTTAATTAATACATCACAGTGCCGTGCACCTTGCAGAAACCATTCCGCCTCCAGATATGATTTATTTACACACGGGAACGGCCCATAACAGCGAATTACACCGGACTGGGACCGAACAGTATCAGGATTGTATCGTAATCGTATCGGGAGACAGTGCCGGCGCTAGACTTCAGCGTTCCTTTCGGTTTGCGCAACAGAGCGTGGCAGGTTTGTGCCTTTTTCAGAGGGGATCGTGGCATTCTTGTCACCGGCAATTCCAGACGCGATTGCACGCCGACGATTGAGAAATTTCTGCGGGATCCGAGTCCGCGAGACAGAATTGATTCTCAATAGGATCGCTACCGTGTTTAGCCGACGAAACGTTGCGAAATTCTACGGAGAATAATCATTCTAGGTCGTTGCGCCGTTGCTGTGACGAAGGAATTTTTCCTGTTATTCCTCTGGGTCCTTTTCGAGCATGCTGTTCAATGAAATTCTATTTTTTCATTATCAATAATGAATAAATAACGGCTTAAGCGAGAAAGATAGAAAAAATTCGTTGCGAATATCTTCCCCGGTTCAGGAACATAGCGTTTCGCAACCGCGCCACCGTTGTAACGCTGTACACCGTTAGTATAGTCTGCGGATTAACCTCACGACTCGAATTTTAATAGAAAACGTTTCCATACGTCTGTGAGACGAATTACGAATTGTACTCGGCATTCAACCAGCTATTCACTAGACTGTCCGCGTTATTTGCCACATACGCGTTATCGCGTAACTGTAAATTATAGTCCAGCACAGTTGCCACTGCACCGCGCGAATAATCACTCCGCGTACCGCCCTAATTACCATTAATTACACCGCATCGAACGTTCGTTATACAATAGAAGCCGCGTACGCGCGGGATACATGAGCCGTACGCCCTCGATGTTTTTCTACATTGTTGCACGCTTTTGACAATAACCGCTGGGAGAACGGTGTTCCGATACCATTTAGAGCGATTATGCGGCTCGAGGATGCCTCTTCCCGCGATGTTGATAAGCCGCTTCAAGGTTCGACGACCCTTAATCACCATAATGACGTGCATCGCATTCATTGCGCTCCGAAAAGCAAACATTACGCGAAATCAAACAGTTCCTTGATTTATGAAGCATGATCAAGGTGGCCTGATAACATGGTTCTGCGTTATTGTGCTAACTATTAACTCTTCAGACCAGCGACAGTAATTTGCTCGTATCTGCTCGCGTGCTCCAGTTTTTCATTTCACATCGTCCGCGCGTTGCTGTTTAGTGAAAACTCGACTCGCCATGCTCGATAAAACATTCGAGCTGTAATAACGATACCTTATTATTTAAGGCAATGTAACTTTTTACGCCTAACGCGCTTATGTTACTCATCGACGCTCGCTGGTGCAATAACGAGCTGTAATCCTTTCTAGTTAGCCTATTTAAACGTATACTGCACAAGATATGCTTGAAGCCTCTTCGGAAATGGCGCCGATTCAATATTTTCTACGAAAGTTCTCTAAAACATTTTTTAATATCAGGATATCGCACGAAAAAGACTTCGAAAAGAGAATTGAAAAATCCGTTACAAGTATATATTTTTTTATTGGTGGAATCGTTCAAGTGTCAGGGTCTCGATTGGTGCCCAACCCCCTAAATCAATTGGAAACGACGCAGAAGTAGTTTATGCGATTACAGTTCGCACGAAGTTTATTTCAACGGCGATACAATCGATCCGCGGCCATAATCTCGGTGATTAATTCGCGAACGGTCCCGCCGCGAAGGTACAAGCCGCAAATCTTGGGAATGCATGGGACTGGTGCACCGCGTTGCACCGATGCACGCGTTAACAGCGCGTGCACGACGCATGCGAGCACGATCCTCGTGACAAAGCGTTATGGCCGCAGCGAGTGGCTTTTATCGCGGCCTGTTCCCACCGCGAGCACTATTATTTTTAGACTGATGACTGTCCAGCACAGTGTTTCCCAAAGTGAACAGCACTGTGTGCGACTCGAGGTGCAATTAAGCACAATTAAATAAAAATGAAAAGAATTCGAAAAATTATTCGCACTCGCTTCGTCCAGAATTATACAACTTTTCAGGAGGATGCTGAGTAATTTGTTTCTGTAATCTATTTTCTCGAAATGTCTCACGGTTAACACGAAATTCTTGTGACGATTCTATACGTCTCGATATGTTTTCCGCGATTGAAAAGTCGTCCAGTTGAAAGGTTAAAGTACCCGTGGGCGGTTCGACCGATTCCGCATAAGGATCGGGAGCGTTAGATCATCGAGTAGGGTCCTCGGGATCTAGCCGGTTCGAAAGAATGATCAACGCCACGACATTCTTGTCGTCGACGCGTGGGCGATCCTGTTATTCGCCGATTATCAAGGCGCTCGCGATAATAAATGCACGTGAGCGATCGGTCCACGTCCAGCGACGTCGACCAGGATATCTGAAGTTAGGCTCTTGGATATGTGGAACAGTGGTTAAGAGATTGCAACGATAGTCTTCGCGCGTGAGGCGTGAACCCTGGAACCGCAAGCACCGGGATAGAAATCGTTACAAACGTTGGGTTTATCTCGAATTCAATATTGTTCTTTGGGAATACATTTTTAAGGGCCTTGATTTTCTCGTGTCATCAATTTGTGGCAAGCGTCGACCATTAACAAGAAATACAATTTTTGACATTGTCTATCTTATCTTTACGACGACGTCAACGCGTCGATAGCACTTTTTCGCCGAAGACGAAGTAGGACGCACAAGGAAGGTCTATTGAAACAATGACACCATACAAGATAATAAATAAGATCGATACGTTGCAGAGCTCTGGTCTCGTTATCAATGTTTTAACGCGTTCCGAGGACAGTTAGACATCTTAGAATTTTGCAGTGGAAGCAGCCTTGTGCTTTCAACGGCTGCAAAATTGGAAATCCGAAGCCGATTATTTTTAACGAAGCACGCACCCTTAGCGTCGATACCTTCCTCGCGGCGCAAAAATCGATCCGGGGGACAATCGCACGCGGAAGAATGATCGAAGCAGCGGCAGATCGTATCGGTGCTCGTATCGGTGCTCGTCACGGCTCGGTTATCCGGTGATAATTCGATTCTGCCGCAAAGATATATTCAAATCACCGAGATCGCGTCGCGCAGATAGCTCAGAGCGCCGCGTTGTGGACCATTCTCATTCAAATCGGGGCGTATTCGTGCGAGTATGCGCGCCGACGCGGTGTCGTTCCATTTGTTGTCCCTGCCATTTGCGTGTTTGCTCGCGCTCCGTTTCACGGCCGTGTGTAAACGATGTTAACTGGCGTGCGCGCGACGCTGCATTTTAACCGGGCACACACTGGATTCACTGTGGGAAACGAATTTCGAACTCGGGCGACAGCGACGGACGAGCATGTGTGCTCGTAGAGCATGGGAATCCCAAAAAATTGTATGGGACCACGAATACCTTAGCGTGTGACAGGAATTGATTTTGATTTCGCACCGAATTATACATATTTAGACGGATGAAATTCTTTTGGAACAAATGAATTTCTTTCTTGTTTAAGTAATCTCCGTTCGTTTGTCGTCGTGCGCGAGGAAAATCGGGTTCCTGTTTCTAGCGGCTGATGCAGAAAATTCCTGTTTTGCATAAAGATGTGTCTAGCAATGAGAAACATATTCATCCCGGACAATAGGCGGTTCGGCTAACGGGAATTTTATAGTATACAAGCGTATTCGCAAGTATGTCAGCAGGGGACCGCTATTAGACTACTAATCTTGACCCAGCCCTCCGAGACCAAGCCCTCCCGGCTCGAATGTCATTGAAAATCGTGTCGCGTGGCCTCCAGAAGGCCTTCGGGCCCATCCTCGGAATACCGATACATCGTCCGCTGAACATTTATCCTGAAGAGCGTCTTCAGCGCAGATTTCCAAACGAGATATCTCGTTCATCGTAGTGAAAGAGTTAAGAAAAAAAATTAAAGGATTCTGTATAAACGACGAGTTAATTCGTCGTCCCTGGGTAAAAGGGGAGCCGATGCCAAAAGCAGCGAATTTTTCTTCGTCGCGTCACGGACTCGTGGGTAATTAGTCTTCTTTTTTTGTTACAGAAAAGGCTGTTGTTCGTTTCCTATGGTGGTGGTGCTCGCGGTGACTCAGCCTGGTAGAATTTGGGCACAGACCCCGTTCTCTTCTTAGGAAGAGAAGAGCAACTGGAATCCTGATCAAGTTCGATGACTCAGGACGTGGAAATTGCTTGTGGAGCGGTCCCGGAGACCGTTCGCTCCGCGGTGGAATGTACAAGGTGTACCAAAAGTGGTGGCGAGGTACGTAAAATTTAAAACAACGAAGAATTGAAAGCCAGAATTCTAGGTAACTTAATTTCCCCGAAGTTTCACGATGCGTCTTATAAGATTCAATATCAAAAATTGAAAAAAAATCAATACGACGAAAAAATTTAATTTTCGTATGACCTCTGCGAAAATGAAAAATTGTAGTGAAATGAGAGACGGTTGAAATAGGACTGACAGAACTGGTTTTTCAAAAGCGGTGAAAATTTATGAGCCGGACTGACACTAATGATTAATACTGGCTTGTAACGCCGTTACCTCTATCCATAAAATTCCTTCGAGACGGGACTAAAATGTTCATAAAATAATCTCACGCCAATACATACTCGTATACTAGACTTTCTACATCCCGCGATAAACTCAGAATTCACGTGGAGGTTCTTCTTTTCTGAAAAACGAGTTAACGCTTCTAATTACACTAGTCCATCTGTTTTTCTATTTACCGAACACATCCTATCGCATCAGAGATACAACACTTTACGAGCATCGAACCAGTTGATCGTCGTTAATCACCAGTTCTTGCGAGAGGCGATCCATCAAATCCGTCAATAAATCGAGAAAAATGATAGAGCTGCGTGGATTTCGCGGGAATCGTAATACTCTAACGCAGAAATGGCACTTGCGCAGATGTAGCCGGTTCCGGAGCTCCCGGTATAGCTGGAATCTCGAAATCACGATCCTACGACCCGTCACCGCTAAAAATATACATCGAATTAAGGGGAATTCGTCGCGGTGGTAAGGTTCGCGACACATCCACGCGTTCTTTTTCTATACTTAAGGACAGCGTGTCCTGCGCATCTGCGAACAATTACCAGAGGGGACGCGAATTCGTCGGTTCGGACCCTCCGGGGATGTAAATCTGCTCTGGCGAACGAGGCTCGACGAAATTATGTCACCGTGACTGATGATGACGAGTTGCCAGGTACTGGATGGTGGAACGATTCGCGAATGGTCGTTTAAATCGACTGGTTAGGTTCGCTCGAACCAATTCGAGACTGCAAGAGTGCTTCGCGCAGCTGTTCTTTGTGTCTTTTTGGATGATGGGAAAAGATATGTGTTTGAATTTTAAACGTTCAATCGCATTCGTGTTTCCAGATGTTGTGGAAAGAGAACTTCTTTGAAATCAGCGAATAAACACTTTTTTTTAGGATTTCTTAGAATAATTTAGGGTTTTCTAGCTTTCTCGTCGATATAAAAATGACAAGTACCACCTAGCGTGTTCCAACGCCGCACAGATCAATTGTGCGCGGCCTTCTCGCAGCGCGAATTCGCGATTAGTATAAAAATCCGGGCGAAAAGTCCACGAGCTCTGGTGGAAAGCGAAAGGCCAAGCCAGTCAGCCTCGACCGAGGAGATTGTGCGGAAGGATAATCGCAGGATACTTGCACGACAGGATTGCGCAATCCGTGCCCGGCGAATTGAACATGATTTTTAATAAGCCACTCGCGCTTGTTTTGTTTCTTCTTCTTCGCACACAACGACGATCCGCGTGCGGTCCGAGGCGCGGGCGCGAAATCTCGTTAGCGAACGCCTAATGGTTCTGCGGTGTGTAGTATTCCACCGAATACTAACGAGATTTCAAATGAAATCGGTACCCCGCCACTTAACGCGATCCTAATTTCCCTAGAACAAGCGCGAGCAACACGATTAACCGTGGGAGATCGATGGATCGACGTTAACCGGTAGCTCACCGTCGTTTGCACAAGGAATTACATTCCCTTGGGCCTCGTAACGAGCCGTTGATGACTCCGCCAGCATGCAATCACTCTTCTAAGCTTGGAAGATGCGTCGTTTTCAAAAGATTAGCGCCTACGTGCAAAATAAACGAATTTCGAATTTTTGAAAGGGGCTTAGCGTGTGAAACTGCTGCTTCCTGTAGCGGTACATTATACATAAACATGCAATCAGAAATACCGGTTGAATAAAATCGTAAACGCTTTCAAATTTATTAGCGAGCTGCGGACTTTGTGCAGAAATAGACGACGGATATTTATGCAATTTAAACATTTTCTACCTGCATCGCGACAAACTGGAGTGAGATGGAAATGAATTTTTTTTTTAAATGACCCGGCGACCACACACGGGAAAAACGACAGCCGGCATTTCGCAGTTGAAACAACAACTTCGAACCTGGGCTGTTGGATCGGCGAATCCATTAGCAATTAAAACTAATAAACCGTCTCCGGTGGCGATCGCGATCGACAGCTCGAACGACGAAACCAGTGATCGCGAGACGTTGGAACAACAAACCTTAATTCAGTCGGTGGCTCGCCACGGTGCACCCTAGCCCGAGGTTCACCTTGAAATAGCCGGGTGATCTGTGCAATTAAAATGCACGCGATTCCGCGACAGCTGCGGCCGTTCGCCGCGCTGCAAAACAGACGACACGCGAGCGCACGCACTCCCTTAAAGAAAATACGAGGGGGACGAGACGGGAAAGAGAAAATGTTGACCAACCGCGATGCCTAAAAATATAGATGAGTCGAAGCCAACGACTCCTTTGGCTCAACCTCGAAAATGCTCCGCGTACCTTTTACGGGAATCTCGTAAATACACCGTGGCATGGAATGCTCGCTGGATTTAGAAATTCGCGATACTTCGCAAATTACCATCTTTAGAATAGAATATACAATGCTGTTCACTCGAATAGCCTCGAATAATTCAAATAACAAATGAGCGACGTCGAGAAAGGATTCGATTCTCTTTCCGTAAATCACGATAACGGTAGGAAAATCCGTCTGGTCCATCCAGATTGAATTTTTTCTCATGTGAGAAAATTATATTGTGCCATTGTTGAGTCCAACTTATATGCGTTCCAACAAATTCGAGTCGGGCTTCAATATGTCTTCTCATTAACGCGGGGTTTCTTTGCATTTTCTTGGGTTTTATGTGTGAAACACTTTGTATGACACGTCTAATAGTTGAAACTGACGCTTTCGTTTCAACTTCCTGTTTGACCTTCTTAAGGAAAACTGCTGCATTCGAAATTTTACGTAAAATTGATCTCCTTTCCCTCTCCGTGGTAGCTCGTTTTGTTCTTCCTTTATAATTTTCTCCATAATTTCCAGGATTGTTACAGAAATTATTAATCACTTTAGCACTCCTATCTCACTCTTCTTCGTTTAAAACCTTAATTTTTCCAATTTCCTCAACAGTCAATGACTTTCCGCGACCCATATTAGCACAATGATAATAACGATACAAAAAATAATGGATATAATACTTAACATAGATGCGAAATGTCGACTCGTTGCGGATATGTCTTGTCTGATCTATCGCAAAACGACAACTAACCGTGACTAAACAATGCGAGGTTATTCGTGTGGAAGCATCTTATATTTACAAACTCAAAGTTTCTCGCAAGTGTACATATCGATGTAAACATATATCACATGCAAATTTATATTATAAACGAATGGAACTAATAAGCAAGAATTTTGCCCACAATTTCTTTCTTTGATATAAACTTATATATATTTTCACCCAAGGCTAATCAAGTGAACAGCACTGTACATGAATATATTTTTAGACAGAATCAAATGTACGAATCAACAGGACTCGTTTTATCTTCAAGTAATAATCGCAAACATTTCAGTGATGATTTACGTATCCAACTGTTTCCTCTACCTTAATACCTCATTATATGATTTTCTCAATTTTCCTGCGAATTTCTCCGCGAGAAAGCTTCATCGCGATTTTCCACCGATTGCCCGCGGTTCGCACGGAGTTCCTTGAAATCATGTTCCGAGCGTTATAACGAGGTACACTATTTGTGTACAGCTTCGCGAGTTATTGGATCGGTATAACCTGGAAAAAAAGGCGTTCAATTTATCCGAGGGCTCTCGCGGTTGCAGTACCATTCGCCGGCGGCCCTGGTCTTTATGATTAACGAACGCCTCGACTCGGCGCCACCGGGGAAATGTACGAGATATACACGAGTTACGAAGGAAAATATTTTCCTCGGGCAGTTTATTTCTAGTGCGTGAACGATCCCACGCGGACCCTACGAAAGCACCGGCAGATTCATTTCGATACATTCAATTCCGCGAGAGATATTGCCTCGAGAATCGTCTGGAAAATCTGCGAGCTATTACCATCTCTGCTTCCCTCGAGTATGTTCAGATTCGTTTTGATTTGGTTCTATTATCCGTGACTCACTTGAATTTCCTTAGGCTATCGAACTACGCAAAATGTCTGCGATTTGTTTCAACCCATTTTTAGAGATTCGGCATTTTCATACATTTATCAAGATATGATCGTTCGGAAAGTCATTTCGTTTTCTCAAGAGAAAATGAAAGGAAATTTTTTACCAAATGGGCTCTTACCGTTCTCGAACATTTGTTACGAATTTTTTTCGGCATATTCTCTTTTCCTCGAGAGTGTCGACTTCCGCACTCGAATTTCTCAAACTGTCGGAGATTACATGATTTCCCGGAGGCAAAAGTGAACTGGAAGGAAGTCATTAGATAATGAGATACGAGATAGGCGCCCGATAAAATCGGACGATAAAATCGGACGACAAAAAGTACTCGAACAGTATAAACAACGATTCCTGTTCGCGCTACATGAAATATCCTCGAATATGTTCTATACAGAGTGTCTCTAATCATCCGTCTTATTTACTGTTGTATAGAAACACTTTTTCCAAAGAAGATTACACTGTCTTAATGACTAGGTACATGCGACAGTGAAGAATCATTCTTTAACTTATCGAAGCATATTTTTAAAAAAATACCGATGGCCCGGAAAATCTTGTTGAAGAATGACCTTCAGAAAAAATACTTTCCAATGTTAGTAAATTAGATAATTAGGTGATTCGGAAGCGTGATCGGAGACACCCAGTATATCGATTCTCGTTTCTCCAGCTCGAATTCCAGCGCACGCGTTATCGCCTGCGTCGGAACTAGTACCGGAACAGATTTACCGAAAGTCGACGAGCCGTTCGTCGCCGAGGCGTTAATTATCGGTTACACGGGCCGATTGCACCAGAAGCGTAATCGTCGGCTTTAGATTTCTCCAATTGCCGGTTCCGCTCGGGACGGAAGCCAGCTTTCCCCGGGTGTATGTATGACACGCAACCAACGCCTCTGTCATTTGTATTCGGCCGAACTGTCAACGTTGCGACACCGACACCCGTTTCCTTATCAGGGAAAACCGTTTTGGCCAGTCGAGACGAAAAAATGTGATTGCGCGGCTATACGGAGTCTCGTTACCGCGAACGAGATAGAGCTCCGAGGACGCTGACGATGGGTAATTGCTTGTATATATTCTTGTTGATAGCACGAGACCTTCTTCGAAGCGAGATTATGCTGGATGGAACGGTTAATTGATCTGTTTTTGGAAGGAGGAAGTTCGAGCTGCATGGTTTTACGAACGAGTAAGAACAGAATAAGATCATTCTTCTGTCGCGTGAAAATAATTCCAGTAACGAATGGAGAATTTATTTAGACTGTTACGATGATTTTAGAAAATTAAACTGAGACTCTTAGAAACCTTTGAATCTCTGAAAATTTAACCGAGAACTGATATTCTAGAGAATTGTATTGACGCAATGGACGAATTCGAAAAATTCTTTTACGATGGGAGCTACGAAGGAGAAATTGGTTCGAAAGACAAGACAATAGTCGATGAAATTTCTCGGTTGACCGGATGCAAGTTGCGCAAGTAGAGGTTAAGAAAGTTAACCGGAAGCAATCTTTGGATAAAAGGACGTAGGAGGAAGTGGACGTTTAAACAGTTTCTGTGTAGCCTCGCGGTTTTATCTAGGCTCTAAGAAGACTTTCTTGATAATTTTGCTATTCCGATGCCTTTTACATCGGCTTGAAAGAATAGACTTCCTGTTTGCTAGAACGACCTTTTTACCATCGAGGTTAGCTTGATCTTCGACCTCTGGCGAACTATGGCCTTGAACTTCGGAGTAGAACTTGCTTGTGGAGCAATTTAATGGTCCCACGAATTTGTATTCAGCCTGAAAAAACTAGTCGATGAAAACTTCAAATAAAATATAGTTAGCGAAGGAATTTCATGCAACTTTCGACCGAATCGATATGCAGGCGATCCTCTTGCATTTACGGGACAGCGTAACGCGGTAATTGCAGCGGTCGGTAATTGCATCGTCGGATTATGTTTCGCCGGTCGATGCTCGGAGCATGATAAGGGGTTTTCCTGGACGGCGCGTGCATTATACACAGGGATTATATAATATGTATAATACAGAGAAGAGACTTTGCAAGGACTTTCCTCGAACGGGAGCAAACAGGCGCGAGAGAATCTCATGTAAATCGGGAGCAATTAATCCCCGTGTAATGAATGGAACGCGGCTCGGTAACTGTAAATAAACAGCGCGTCGCTCGTAATTGAACCCGGAACTGTGCTAACAGATTCATACTTATTGAATCCTCGAACGGAGCGTTCCCGATGAAAAGTAGGATGATGCCGGTCGGGCGACTTTGCCAGTGGTCCATTAAACTCCGTCGAGAATACGTTATGTTATCGCGTAACCTCCGCTCCGGGATCTCTCGCCGACTCCGATTAAACATGCGAACTTCGAGTGAGCGACGAGCGATCGTCATTCGGGATTTCATGAATTTATGACGAAAATGCTACAAGTGTACGGAGATCCACACTTATCCACAATCCTAATATGTACATTGTAATAAAAATAAAATAACATTAGGTATTTCCAGTTCCGGTCCGATTGTAACAGGAATGCGAAAGGGGATTGGGAATTGAAACGAGGAAGGTACCGATTAAAATAGAAAATATTTGCTTGTCCGTGAGAATATTAGACAGATACGGGCGAAACGAACGCAGGTAACTGTTTAATCCGCGGCCGAACGGAACGCTAATGCACAGTTTCTATACGTCATCTGTTATTCAAACAAAATTCCGCCCATTTCAGCTAGCTCGTAACGAGGCCTCGTAACAGCGACGCGCGCAAGCCTATTGTTTCCCCGTCGCGGAAGAACAACGAGCGATTCG
The DNA here is from genome assembly GCA_028455805.1 of Lasioglossum figueresi. Taxonomy (NCBI): domain Eukaryota; kingdom Metazoa; phylum Arthropoda; class Insecta; order Hymenoptera; family Halictidae; genus Lasioglossum; species Lasioglossum figueresi. The sequence continues at coordinate 12,965,038 of CM052193.1, read as the reverse complement.
AGAAACCATCAATTGCCTTTCTAGACCATTCCGTCGCATTAGCGAGTAATAAGGGATCCTTACGAGCTCTCCACGGTGCAGCGATTTCGATTATGCAATTGCAAACGGTCCGCGAGAGCGGTGCACTATCGGCTGTCAGCGTTAAATAGTGGCCGGCAATCCAAATTAGCTACTAATCGATTAGAATTTCTAATTTCAGCGATGCTTGCGATTTGAAAAATTCATATTCGATAATCTTCCTTCTTTCAACGGTTAACGGCGAAACAATTATTTAATTAATGGTTCAACCAGAGCGTGAATTTAATTCTCAATAGCAATTCTGATCATAATCATCAATCGGAATTTGTGGTCGAGATGGGAATTTAATCCCCCAATTCCAACTAACGATTACAGTAGGAATCTGACCGTTTCATTTGCCTAAATTGAATTCGTAACAATTATAATCTGGATTCCTCGCGAACTCGCCAACCGAACTTTCACACGTTCTTCTGGCGTTTTCCCTCGATAGCGCAAGAGAGATTTTTCCAACTGGGAAAAGTGCGGATCGAGGCGTAACTGCTGGCCCCGATTTACGTAACGAAACTCGTGTGTATATATATCGTGCCGGCATCGTGATTTTCTCGCAACTATACGCTCGACGCCGATGCGGAATTACCTTTGGAATTGGTTGCTTTAGATAAGATAGCGAAAGAATTTGAAACTCGTTTGCGATTCGATGGTATCGGCCATTTCGGCTTTGCGGATCGTTAACCGATGCCAATTTCGCTACCGGAGAGAGATTGCCGGCTGAGAAAGACTCTCGATAGTTTGTTAGAGCGAAATCTTCCGCTGAAAGTGGACTGCGCGCTAAATTACGCGAACAATGTTAAGGTTCCTCTGTGAACTCGTCAAAATATTTCTGACAAATTACTGAATTTGTCGTTTGGATCGTGCACGGTACTAAAGGAAATTGAAAATTAAGTCTAAATAGTAAATTTAAAAAACTGAATTAATTATCTTACATATGTTTATCTCTGATTCGTTACCGAAAAATATGTAAAATGAAATTTGAAAAGCATAATTGAATACCCAAAGAGATTTGTGATCTTCGAAATTAATATTTCTGAAATAATTTCGATTGCTTTCGATTCAGGAATTTAACGGAACGAAAAGATTCCTTATCGAGCGGCTATTAATCTTCGTGTTGACTGTGTGTGACGGTGGCATAACCAATCCTCATTTTGACAAGCGTAAGCGAGCAATGTTCAGTTACGTTGAAGTATAAACACAAGTCAGTCGTCATTCATGGTCTGATTGGCCTGTTGGTTGAATTAAAAGGGGTCCGATGCGTGTAATTACCAATTGCATCATACGTGTTCCTCGCGTCGCATGATTAGGGTCCGAGAATAAGACGTTACCAGTCGCCATCTTGTCATTCAGAAAACCGTCTATCAATGAAGATAGAACATGCAGTATTTCGAAATTATTCGTCGGAATCTATTAGAAACATTTGATAATTGTTCTAACCATTCTCTTTCTTACAAAAAAGAAATGAAACTTATTATGCAGTACCGTTACAGAACGGAACAGGTTTGCGAAGTTGAAAAGGTTAAAAACAAGAATGTGAAAAATGTCGCAATGTCCTTTACGAGATACGTTCTCTTCTATTGGCCATTCAGTATTTACCATTTTAATAGCATTCGGTTTCGTCAGAGATCTGAATTTCGCTAATCGAACTCGGAAAAACAACTACAGTCATTTTCGATTTTGCGAAAATCGTGTCATGGAAAGCAGGATTGTTCCCCGAAGAAAGAAAGAAATTAACGATAACACGAGTACAGACAGTCTTTATACAGAAGCATTGTTCATTTTCAGAACCGGCTTGTTATCACAGAAAAAGTGGCCTAGAACCGTGCAATCGTTTGAATCTTGATGACTTCCGGTCGGAAAGTCCCCAACTGCTCTCAATGTGTCAAACTAATCGATTCGAAAGAGCTACTCATCCTTGAACATACATGATCGATAATGACAAAAATGCGTTACTTAATTTCTTGGGAGGCCGTTCCGATCTTCAAATGGAGAAAATGAGCTAATGGCTCGAGTTCTAACGAACTTCCGGCTACGAGTTTGTATATCTTGAAGTTTCTCGAGCGAGCGGTTTCACAGGGAGAAAGTGCATTGTTTTTAATGATTCCCTGGTCGGCTATTTATAACAATTTGATAATTACACGTCGATCCGGGAAGAGATCGAGGATTAGACGAGGTTTCTTCTGGTTGATCGTTTCCTGCGACAAATCGAATCGATGCGGACTCTGACACAATTAACCATCTCGATTCTAGTTCGTTTAGGGTACGGCTTCTTGACGCACTTGTACGATGTCCGACCTGAATATGCATCGTCACCGACATTTTTTGCGAGAATACCACCATTCTCCGGTTAAATGGACCCCCAAACGTTGACTCCAATTGATCCGAAACGACAAGTTTCGTTTCATTTATAAAAGATCATACATTTGAAAATAATAATTCGTGTTTAATAATATTTTTCTGATTTAATGTCAATATTTCTAGAAACAGCTACTAGAATTCTTAATCACAAATTGGAGAAATTCTTTAGTTTGGAGCTTGAAACTCTTTGAAACGAAAATTAAACATCTCTTCTGACCAGGAATAATTCTATTCTATTCGATATGATCTTTTTTATTTTGTGGATGTGAAATCGATATAATACCTCGTACAGTACTGAAATGTTTAGTAATTGGTTAGGCACCGACATATTTAGTAATGCAAACAATATTTCGAATAATGGTACAGCAATTTTTAGTGGCGCCTCAGAGTCACCGCTCGACTGCTAAGGGTTAAAGAGGAAGAGAGGATTTCGATGATGGATTGAACGATGAGGAGTGTATTTCGTTTCCGTGGGCGGAAAAAACGTGCCCCTTGCAAGTCAACGGTGATTTGACATTTGGAGAGCGATCCCTAGTCGTGTCGCCTTGCAAAAAGGAGACGCCACGCCTTGCATTGTCGCGCCGGTAAAAACACAGCATGTATCGTTTCCTTTCGGTCTTCGACTGGCGAACGAACGAACGAACGAACGCGAGCTGGGGGGAAAAAACGAAAGTGGTTTCGAACTGGATCGGAACGTTAGACCGGTCCTAAGCCTTTGGTATTATTTACCTCGGCTCGCTGAACCACCCTGGCGACCATTAACATTCTCGCGGTCCGTGCCCGGCAATTTCGTGACGGCTGGTTTTGCATAAATTTCGACGGGTTCCCATAGGTTCGGGGCTCGTCAACGTGTAAACAACGGTGAAATTCGGAATCGACCGGTTCGGTAACCAACGGTGACCTTGCGTGATCTCTACGGACCACTTTCCAGTTAAATCTCCCCAAAACATTTTTCAATTTTCAAGATTTATGTTAATGAAATTTTTTTTAAATTCCTGAATGCTCTTTCATGTTTGTAGATTATTGTACAATTATTGTTATTGCTGTAACTGTGCAGTGTTTGCAACTATAATCACTGAATGAATGATTTGGATTTGTACGCTACTAGGATGACCTCGTAATGACGTCCAGAAAACATGAAAATGTTAGTCTTTCTGCTGGATAGTATTATTTGGAAAAAATAGTAAATATTATGTGTTTTAGGGTAGATTTATCAGAATGAGCTTTAAGTTGCGGGACTGTTTTTTATAGACATTTTGGTTGCTTATGTTTGCACGATTTAGGCTAACGTACACTCAGGGAGACGTAACGGAGGGTACGGTACTAATGGCAACGATAAAATGCCTGATTACTTAGAGACCTTCGTATAAACTAAAAAAAAGCTGTATCGAATTCTACTAAATCCCGCATTCTTGAAAACGTATCTAAACAATTCTATTTTCCCTGGATGAACAAAATTCAGTGATCTAATCACTTACTCCACGGTTCCCAATTGGATCCAATAACCGTGCAATTGAAAAGCCACATAATCCAGCTCGTTCACAGTAATGCTCTCGTTATCTGAGCGATAGTTATATGTCAATATAAATAATAGTTCCTTTTACGACTCGAACGATCGAGTGACCAATAAGGACGAGTCACGATTATAGATGATTATTCGAAATGTTTGAATTCGCAGAAGATGCGAAACGCCGCTCCGCGTTAGACGATATCGGAACCGGAGAACCGCAAAATCGACGAAAAAACAGGCTAATGTGTTTCTACGAGGAGGGAACGGGGGCGTTTATCTACGAAGGTTCTTAAAACGTTTGCCCGGCGTTATCACCGGTTACTTGTATACCGACGCGCCGTTAACGAATCGTTAATCATCCGCGTGCACTTTGGGCGCACGTGCAGCAACCGATACGGAATGCATTCGAGCCGGACATTGTTTTTCAATAGGCGACGCCAGCTGTCGAATTCCCGTCGTACCAGACGCCTGGTATCTTAAACAAACGTGTGCTACATTACGTCACCGAAATTCCCTATTTTCACCACAAAAAAACAGGGTGTACGATACCCTGGAAATTGAATTTCGCGGCCGGGTGGCGTCACGAAGTGCGGCAAGTCCCGAATCGATAGAGAACTGCTCGAAAAGATGAATTTATAAAATCTAATAAATTTTGAGATACTCGTCAGGCTCGGTACGCGAGGCACAGTCTCTGGAAGTTCAATATATTAGTTCGGTATGTGGATTACGGCTGTGACGAACCAGGGCATTGTACCTTGTTGATTTTCCTTCTTCCAGTTTCTTTTATATGTTGATCGGGGGGTTTTTAATGGAGGTGTTTATTTTGGAACATGTTTTTGAGAAGGCATCTCCAGCTGACGTTTGAACGAGAGCGGTGTTTACGTTGTTTGAAGAGTGAAGAGGGTGTGTTTGACAGGACCTTTGTAGAGCGGATGAAGTCAACATAGCAGGAAGTCATAATAGAAGCGTCAGTCGGTAGTCGGTCATTAATGGGTCCACGCATGTTTAGGTAAATAGAGATTTTTATGAACCGATTAATAGAAGCTGGGATCAAACAGAAAGTTGAAAAAGACCGGTGTAAGAATCGGAGAAGATTCATCGAAACAGCATAACAAGAAAGTTGCAATAAGAGAATTGCAACAAGAAAAACCTCTTCGGAAGGAGCCGTGGAGGATCCGCTGTTAGGGCATTAAAGCACGCCTATCGGTTTACGCGGCGATATATTGCAGTTCCTACCATTCAGACTGCATCGTGCATTCTATTGCGCGAGTAAATCACGTCGAGGCATCAACCTGCTAAAATGCATCTCTGTGTGCCACCCTGTTGCCCCCCGGGTTCCGCTGTCAGAGGTATAGTATAAGATCGCGGTGCGGTGTTCTTAAAGGTGCACCCACACGGTTCGCAGGGATCGAGGGAAAGGGAAATAACGAAAGAAAGAGAGAAAACGACACACGGTGAAACACGGCAACGTGGTATTTAGATGCGGGCCGATCGGCTGTTGCGAAAGCCTCTCTTCGGGTATTTGCGTTGGCGAGTGCCTCGACCCGAGCAGGAATTTACCTGGTGCGCCAGCCACCCACACACCCTTCACGTACACGCGTGTCCTCCGATTCACGTGTCCCTCGACGTGGGTGAAAATGAATCGAATGCGCTCTTCTCAAGAATCGTTGCCCGCCAGACTCATCTCGAGGACCGCTTTGTTTTTTTAGCTGTTATTTCAGCTCGTATCAATCATTCCGACTGATTGGTCACGCTGATACCCAATGCTCGAGTTTGCCGTTAACGAGGAATTTTTAACGATCGAACCGTGCTCTGTTTATACTCGATTATCGCTATCGAAATCACGAAGAAAAATCACTGGATCTTAAAACGTATACCCGTAGAAATGTTTTACCACTTGTCGATTCAATTGAGGAAATCAACCGAGAACTTCAGTCCCAACTGGACAAGACTTTCCCATCGAGCACAGCAGTAACGTCAGCTCTTTAACATATTCAATTCTCCAACAATTTCCCTTCCAGCAAGCCTAACGCGTCCAACCGCATTCAAAAGACCCCCCATCTCATCGGTATAATCTCAACTCACGTTCACCCTGGGCACGGACGCGGACCTGCCGTTGATTCTCCGTCTCCTGAGTATCCTCGCTCGTTCCCTGTCCCTTCTGGTACACCTGTCGTCCTGTCTCGGCACGAGAGTCAGCTGGGGGCCATCGTTGAGGGACCTAACCCCGAGGAGCACGCAGCCCTCGTCCTCGTCGACGCCGGCGACGCCGCTGCAATTCCGCATTCCATCGGCCGTTTCCTCGGTCTTTTCGCTCGGCGGGCACCTGGACAGATCCTCCGTGGACCTGGAGGACGTAATTGCCGGTTGCCTATGCCTCTTCCTCTCGATCACGAACGAGGACGCTCTAGCACGCCGCGCGGGATGATCCTGCCTACTCCTCCTAGCGATCAACTGTTCCGTCTTCGTGCTAAACTCTTGAGCTCGACTATTCCTCGCACGGTATTTCACATCGACCTTATTGGAGGTCGAACATTTCGCAGGGTTCTTCGCGTAGACGCTGTCTTTGGTATCCTTGCGTATCCTCGAATCCTCGCTCTCCTCCTCTTTGGTCTTCTCTTGGCCCTCCGAGCCGTTCCCAGGAGCCGAGACACTCCTCCTCAGGCATCTAGCCTTGTCGACCTTCGATACATTGATCGAGCGAGTCAAAGTGTCCTTATATTGAAAGTTTACCGTGGTCTTGAAGCCCTGATCGTCGCAAGTACTTCTACAGTCCACCGCTTCGATCAAATCAACAGCAATCTTTACGTCACCGCGATCCTCGGGCGAGTCGATGATGTTTTTTAATGACTCTGCTGGTTCCTCGCGAGTTGCTGTCTTTGAGTCTTCGTTGTCGATGGCGGATACCGGTTGGTTCGAGACTTCTGAGGTTTGAACGGTTTTAGGGGATTGCGTGGAATCTTTGACCTTCTCCTCGAAGGAGGCACGTTTTAAGATAGGAGCCTTGGCCACACGTGGGAAACACTTGACTTCGAGTAGACTGACAGCGTCAACGACGTCTACGTCAGGACGTCGTTTCTCCGGCGTCTCGCGCGGCCCGTCAGCGTCGACGCACTGACGGACGGAGATCAGACGGCAGCCGCCGTCGTCCCCACTATCTTCCTCGATGATGTACATCCGAAATAACTACGCGAACACGCGCGTCATCGCCTACGCCGGCTCTCCGCGATCCCGGGCCCGGCGCGGGCTTTTTTCGAATAGGATTTCAAATTCATTGTTCTTCATTTTCCATTTTATCGAAAAGTTTCAATTTCACGTTAAAAATACATTTTCTCATCCTGATTCGAAAGCACCAATCGAGAAACCCAGATTTTAATTCAATCCTGCAATCCCGTGTCTCGACGCTGAAGTTCTCGGAAATACTAACTTTCAGCCTACACTTCCAATTACTGCGACTCCATCGACCATGCCAATCTCCACTATTGTTCCTGTACACACAAACACATACACACACGCGTGGCCCTCGACTTCCCAATTACAGCTATCAGTTCGTAATTAATCCTCGATACGATCTCCCCACAAACTGAAACCAAAGATCCCAGAGTAATCGGCAACTTCTCAGCTTCCGTTGGTATACTCGTGCTCTTACTTCTCGCTCCTCTCGCTCCGGTAGAATCCTAATTCATAGTTACTCCCCAGGTCATCGAGTAATCGCACCGCTCGAAAACAAAACCACCGGTGTCCAGTTTTCCTCCCCCCCCACCCCCCACAAGTATAAAAGAATATTCCTTTTCAGCAACTTGTTGCGCGCAGACAGCGATCGCACTGACCGGTTCACCTGAACGGATCGAGAAGCGAAGTGAAACCAATACGCAGCATCTAATATCGTGTAATCCCGGCTGGCTCGATTTCAGATTACCGACGGGCTAAATTATAGCCGCTCGAGTCTCCCGTTCGATGTTTTCTCTGAGAGAGGATCCACCCTCTCGCGGAACACTATCCTCAAAGTTCCACGAGGAAAGACTCCAGGCAATTCCAGCCCCGGACACCGTAGATTTAACGGCGGGTTCACGATCTACCGGCAGTGGCGTCACGCGAGATCGATCCTCGATCCTCGAGCCCTTCCACTTCTCGAGTGACAACTGTCGATTACGCTTTCAATTCTATGAGATTACGAATTCAATTGCTTCGAGCGGAACGATTCAGCTTCTGCTGGACTAGAGGTGCAGGGTCGTGACCAATGATCCTTTCAAGAGGGAACACCCTGCAAGATATCCTTCGAGGAGTCTTTCTTAGTAATTCAAGAGATTCTTCGGGGTACCCTCGGAGGAATTCTTCGTTTAATTCTATTTCTTAAGTGGCAATTGTTGACTGCAATATTTAATTATTCGTACAGTATAGTAGGACACTTCGGAGGATTGTCCCTTTAAATCGAAATGTCCTTTGATCTTTCCCACTCAAGAGACAAGTGTCAATTACAAATTTAATTACTCCGAAAGTGGAGCAGAGCAATTTAGCTCTCGCTGGACTAGAGACTCCCGCTCCAATTCTCACTGGATCCTTCGAGATATGCCTTCAAGGTATCCTTTGACTGGTCCTCAGATTCCTTTTAATCGTGACCGCTGACAACTGTAGATTGCAAATTTAATTAATCTTCCAAAGTGGAGCAGAACAATTTAGCTCTCACTGGACCCGAGACACCGCTCCTCGATTCTCGCTCGATCCTCGAATATATCCTTTCAGGTATCCTTCGAATTATTCGACTTCTTCTATCCAAGTGACAACTGTCGATTACAAATCTAACTAATCCCAGAGCGGAGCAGAACACTTTACTCTCACAGGACTAGAGACACGTTGCTATTTGAAATCGTTGCTCGATCCTTCGCGAAATCCTTCGAGTATCCTTCGATCACTGTTACTTAAGCGACAACTGTCGATTTCAAATTAAATTACTCCCTCGACAAAGCAAGACACTGGCTCTCCCAGGACTAGATAGACATACGATTACGCTGCTGAATCCTTTGGATCACCGCTTGATCCTTTCAAGGTATCCTTGACGTCGCAAGAGTTCACCGAAAAGAATCGATTTCCTGATTTTATTCGAACGGATTTTATCCGCCCGGATCGCGTGGTAGAAAAATAGAAAATCGATGAAAAGGGAGAAACAGGGTCGCGCAGGGTCTACGTCACAGTGTTTAAGAGGGCTGAGAGCATGGTTTACGGTAGGTCTTTGCCGCGCGAGCCGGAAAAAGAGACGCAGAGGCGACGAGCGCCGGTGGCCTACTGCTGGGTCTCTCCTAATCCCGCTTCGTGGCGCACACGATACGATACACGATACCGCGGACCTCGTATGCAACACACGCACGGGAGTCACGGACACACCGACACACGGACGCACGGACACACGGTCTACACAGTCTACATACAGCGTAGCATCCACGGAACCGAGGCAAGAGAGACGAGAACACGGCTAGCCAGCGCGCTCGCGAGCACACGCGATTCCGTGTTCCATTCGAGCGGTCTACTCGACACTCGCCTCTAAACTCTCACCGTTGCCGACACGGGCATCTCTCTATGCCACAGTCCACGGAGCCCCCGTGTATTCTCTCGTCTCTCTCTCTCTCTCTCTCTACCTTTCTCTCTCTCTCTCTCTCTCTCTCTCTACCTTTCTCTGTCTGCCGCGTCCGAGAACCACCATCTCTACAGAAGAGCGGGGCCCCGCCATGCAGAGAGAACACGTACGCGCGCGAGCCCGTACACCGTGTCCTCCAATCAGCGCGCGATTCGCCACTTTACGGCCTGGAATGCCTTTTCCTTTCGGAAACCCGCTCGAACCGGTCGCCCTCGCATATACAAGCCACGCATCGACGATTGTTCGACGCTGCGAGATATTGACGGCTGACGGGGGTGGGCGGAGCGGGTGGGGAGAGCATGGGGGATCTGCTAAAGGGGATACACCCTGGTGGGTTGGTGGAGCTTGTGCGAGACGCGATCTCGCGCTGCTGAAATTTTTGAATGGATTTTTAGACTTTTTTTCAGATGAGTTTGTCAATCTTATTCTTGTTCGAGGGGTAGACGTTCGAGACCACGCCCCCTCGTGTTTCTAGAAAGGATAGTTGGTTGGTTCGACGCACAGATTCTTTTTTGACAAAACGCGGTCCGAAAAAATGAAGGACGCGAACTCGATGCGACCGTAGTAACGCGCGAGTCCGTTATCTTTCCGCTAGTGCAACGTCATCAAGCGATCGCGAGTCGCTTGTCATCGTTTTAAACATGAGGTTTAAAAATAGAGCGTACGTTTTGCGCAGCAACTTCGTGACACGTCCGCTGTCTACCATATTTTTGCATTGACATTAATTCCACATACGAACAACGACCGAGGTACGCTTAATAATTTCAACTACTTCGTGAAATGACGAACTTTAGCGAACACCCGTGTGAATGCACGCGTCGAACGCGTCAAACCACGACATTCAGCCGCATCTCCGCAAATCCACAGCGTCGAATGCAGTCTGTGCGACTGGAAATCTCATCGAGTACCGTTCGCGACACGGGATCCCTTTCAAACGAGTGAAAATGTGTTCCTATAACTCTGGAATCGCATTCGAGGGAGCCCATGAGCATCGTGTACGGTGCCATATGGCTAGGGTCGATGAGGCGGGTGTGAAAAGGGAGCAAAGAGGGAGAGAGAAAGAGACAGAGACCATGAAAGTGTCCCGCATAGCTCGCTAATAGAGCGACAGCTCGGTTTTGCCAGTCCGCGAGAGAGGAACGGACAGGATTTTCTATTGTGCCATTTCTCGGATTGCATCCGGTGTAAAATTTCACGTGGATGTACCTGTTCGCCTGTGTCGGCCGCTCTCCGTTATCGAGCCACTCTCTTGTTCCTCGCGGTTTTCACGGGTTTTTGCGTGTGGCTCGCCACACCTGACGAAACGAGACTCGCGTACAGACTGGTTCTGTTCTCTCCCTCTCTCTCTCTCTCTTTTGATCCATGCTCCTCGGAAATCTTCATTGATTTCTTGTGTATGTACCTCGGAGAGAACACCGATCGCCGCATCCAGCAAAAACGCAGCAACACGCGACCGATGAAGCCGTTCCACGCATTTCTTTCGTAGTTCCTCAGCGACTCTCGCTGATCTTAATACGACGACGGTGAAACTGAAGCTCTGATGCAATCGATACCCTACACTCTCCACGTTCCCGCGTTTTTACCTCCGAGTTCCAATCTTTTAAACATGAGTTTTAAACATGAGTGGTGAGTCCAAAAATTTTCTTTGCACCACGACTCTTTTATTAGGTTCGAGGGAAAGTTCTGTCGTGTTTTAAATAAGCAGGTGAGTTTCCTTGTAGATCAAAAACACATGTTTCCAGTGAGTCATTGGGAAACAGGAATTGACAAGTTGTCTGATACAATAATATTAAACATAAAGTTCTATTAAAATTATTAATGCTTTCGGTGCAAAGGGTTCGATCATTTGTTGCTTAATTTACAAAGCAATTCTGCAAATTACTAAAGTAACTTTAGTAAAAAAAAAGCATTAACAATTTTATTAACAACAAACACGATCGATAGAAAGCTATAATTGGAGGAAAAGATCTGTCGTATTTTAAAGAAAACCTTTGACGTACGTGAAGTTTTTGTCGTGACTGAATCTTTGGCAGACTCAAAGATCGGACCTCCCCCTGCGCGGCAACACCCTAAACCACTGTTCCACGCGGAGTCTCTATTTACACCGGCCATTTCAAAAGAAGAGTCCCCTGCAGTTCCAGATCTCGCCTAGCACAGCACGTGTCCGCTCGCGGATTCGTTCACGCACGTGCGCCCGCGATTCCATTAATTGCAGCACGTAGCACCGACACGTGATTTTGCGACGATGGACGCGTGCCCGGTCGTCAATTACCGCCGGTGCAAATAAATCGGAATGTTCGCGTGATAACGAGACCGTGAGAATTCGCGATGCACCGCCAGTTTGAGCGATCGAATGCGATTCCGTCTTTTTGGGGTTTCTCCCTTTAGTGCCTCTTCTCACTTTGCCGCAGTGGGCTTTGATCTTTGCTTTTCGGTGGGATTAATGGCATTTCGATGCCGAGAGATTTTGACAGCCCCTTCTTAAATTTATTCGACGGGGGCTTCAATTATTAAGCAGGGAATTTATTGATTTATTTATTTATTTTCTTGGTTATGAGAAATTTGTTTAAAATAGCTTCGCGTGCAAAGAGTTAAATCAAGATTTTTCGACAAGCTTGTGAAGAGTTCTCGTCGAAAGTTCTTCACGAGCGTTTTCCAAATCGCTAATCAACGTTATTACGCTGTAGCCGAATGCAAGAAACTCGTGGCATCGGTATGCAACACGATTCTCGACATAACGCAATCCCTCTAATTCCGCTGCTCCCATATGAAACATTAATATACTGGGTTGAGAGAAGCCTGAAGACCGTTATCCCGATTCAATTGCTACACTACAGTCTCCACTCTCCATACTTACATGAAGCTTCAGACGTTCTCGACCTTGAAAAAACTGTTTCAGTAAGTACAATGTACGATACACATCTCCCCGAAGAAATAACAGGTTTCCAGTACGTATGACTCGAGCACGTTATAGTTTGCTACTCGGAGATCCTCGCGGTGGAACTATGTTCTAGGATCTCTCAAGATGGAAAACGGGATAAATATAATAGACGACGAGACTGCGTGGAAAAGCAAATCGATCATAATCGTTTCTAGGTAGATATCAAGATCCCAGATGGGAATCCTTCGTCCTTGGGATGCCGAGGTATCTCGTTCGCACGGAACGGTGTCACTCCCATGATCGACGCAAGGTCGGGACAAATGTGCTCGATCCTCCGCCCAGTTATGCATTTTTTCCCGTGAACCACGTGGAATATATCAGTCCAGGGACGTGTCAGGTGATCAAATGATCTTGAATGGTCTAATCAGAATTTTATTCGAAAATCATTCAAGGGATTTAAATGTACTATTCTTACCGTTATTAAGAAAAGAAACGTGTAACTCCTGTAGCTCGAGAATAATGCAGATAATTTTGATTTTGTTTAAAAATCCGCAGTCTATTAACAACAAATTACAGGTCTCGGCAGGGTAGAGAGATGATAGCGGTCGAGAGTGATTCGGTCTCAAATTAGTTTCGTTCCGTGTACAAATTAAACTCGTGCGACGTGTTAGAAACTTTTTCCATCGTGATCCGTGGATCGCTGGGAAAAGTGATCGCGACCGAAGCTGACCAACGTCGCTCGGATAATTTATGGGAGCGGCGGAGACGCGCGGGGAACTCTAATAACACGGCCGAGATGATGAACACGCTGCATCCGCGTTGCATTCAGTCGCGTGCACTCCGCAGCTGCCGCAGCTCGACGTGAAAGCTTGACTTTTAATGAACCCCCTGGTAGCAATTCGATATTAGTTTACGGCTGTCCCGGTGACTCTGGGAACCCTGCGATTATATTAGGTGTTTCACGAACCTTCAAAAATAATAGTCTGAAAAATTTCAATGTGTTTCTTGGAATTTTTAAATGTCGGTGTCACCGAGTTCACCGTGTCCTCTCGAATTTCTAATTTCTAAACCGACCGTGGTTGATCCAAATGTTGGACAAGCATCGATAAAGGAACAACAAGCCTAATCATCCTCGGAACGCCCACGAGTAGAAGGATGGAGGCAACCGAATTCATTACAACAGCCACAATAACTGCGTGGCGCCTCATCTGCAAGCGAGCATCGATCGAGTCATAATCGGCCATTGCATGCGATGCGATGCAGGCCGACTGCACCGGGCGTAGAAAGGCTCGGCGTGTTGCGATCGCGAGAGAAAGGAAGGCATCAATGTCCTTGCGAAGCTGGATGTCAAAGCTGGTTCACGGAATCCGGGCCCGTAAAGAGAGGGACAACCTTTATTTTCGAGAGAACGATGCGCGACGACGCGGGCCGAATAAAAGCGAGCCGGTTCAGAGAAAATGCGAGCTCGCCGTGAACTTGGGCCACTTGGATGCTTATCTGACTGTGAGATACTTCTTCGGAAACGCTGGAAACTTTTACCTAAACCTTCGAGCACATTCCTCCAAATGACCTCCAAAATAGAGGATTCTTCATTTACCTTCTAATTTTCTATCTGCTGTTCCACCTAATTGTTCTACTTACTGTTTTTGTCTTTATAACACGTGGCCCTAATTTGGTGTCTAAAGCAGAGTCGCCAGAATTCAGAGGAAAAAGTTACTCTCTTTCTCTCTCTGCCAGTACCGGATCATTCGCGTGACATTCTGACGCATGCACGACAGAGACGGATCGCGTCACGTGACCGGGCCGAGGTAGAAGCGTGGGGGAATAGCATTGTAGAAGGGGAACGGTAGAGTGGGGACACAAGTCTTAATCTGGCGACTGTGGTCTAAACTTTAGATTCAAGGCCGCGTACGAAGAAGTCCAGTGAACCAGGGGTTCGTTAGCTCTTCGGGGTAACGCGATGTCCGCGTAACGAATATGTAATGCTTCGTGCATACGCACAATGGCATAGTTGCGATGAAAGCGGCACGGTAATCCGGGCTGAGCGTCGTCTCGTTAGCCGATTAAGGAGTGTCCGATCGCTGGAAAGAACGAAAAGAACGATCGGACGTGTCGCGGTGATGTCCTCTCGCGTTGTCACCGACACCATCAGACGTTTCTCCGGAGAAATCGAGCTCGGGTCTCGACAGCAACCTACTGGCTGATATTTGCTATGCGGGGGACGATTCTTGACGAAACAGGGTGCAAAAGTGTCTTCCAAGGACGTCGACGCGTCATCGATCTATCGAATCGTTATTCGCTGGCTTCGTAAACGTGCTCTGCGATTTAACGCCTGGGAGACCTGAATTTATCATATTTTTCATTTTCATTTTGAAATGATGATGATGACGATGATGATGACGATGAACGTAAACATACATGGAATAAAATTGGAATTCATTGAACGAATTAATTAACATCGTCCAGCCAGCATCTGGCTTGGAGATTTTCTCGCTTTCCGATTGCTCGAGCCACTCCTCCGATTCCTGCGAGTCCAATTTCCGATCCAAACCAGCTCGGAGCTTGTATTATTACGGGACGATGGTTCGAGGAAGTTATTAATTACACGACAGGCGTGCAAAAGTGAACTGGACGCGAACGATCAGCTCGTAACAGGAAGCAACAACCCGCGAAACCCGCGGCGCGGCGTCTGCCGTCAAAAAGAGAAGAAAATCCAACAGCGGCGGCGGCTGCTGCAAATGTCTGTCTATCTGTTTGCCGGATCGTTTTGGTCGTTTCACGAAAGTGGTTAATTTCAGAGAACAGTGGCCGATTTAGCCGAACTCGAAAGCGTAGTATAACCCAGTGGCACGAATATCGGAGCGATTTTCTCGCGAGCAAGCACAGAGAACAAGAGGCGACGGACGATTGTTGTCCATTGTATGCCAAATTCGAGGCTCTTTCCGACGTGGTTTGCGTCACTGTTGTAAATAAAACGGAGGCGACAGCCTTGATCCCCTGAATGACAATCCCCTTTTCGTCACACACCGGGTCCCCCGAGGATTTCACGAGCCAGTTAACTCTTCTTTTTGTTCGAGAACTGACGTTCGCCGAGAACCATTGAGAAACGCAGAGAGATAATAATAAGCGTTTTACGCCGAACGTGAGTCGAATATCTTAGGGTGCAGTGAACGGAGGAATGCGGACTATTTGCGTAAGCCGCTGTCTGGGGACGCGTGATTTATACATTTTTTTCTCGCAAATTGTGGAGCGTTCGATAAAAACCTGAGAAAATCGAATCTCTCTCGCACGTAAGGCTTGACGCAAGGCGGTATACATAAGAAACAACTCGAACCCGACTTTACTATTACCGATCTATCGTATATGGAATACAGATATTTGACAAAGCACAGAAAATACCAGGACAACGTTCCGAGGTGCTGGCTAGTTTCGATCGTTCCAGTTATCGAAATCGCTGACAGTGAACGTTAATTTCTCGGAGGTGCATAAGACCTAGTCTCGCTCGAACGATAGTCTAGCGAACGGCTGGAGATAGCGTGCAAAAGTATGTCGATAAATTAAGGCCAATTATCGAACACCGCGCTGAACCGAATCGATCGTTTTCATTCTATTATGCCAAACGACGGAAGATCAAAACAGATCCCAAAGTGAAACCACCATCACTCGCATCTTTACAATTTACATATAAACATGCCCGAGCTAAACAATTTCTTCGTATTAAAAATTCATATCAAAAGCTGAGTATATTTACATCTGCTAGCAGGATACTTTTATATCATCGTAAACAATCCTCGATCCTAAAATTCGCATCACGTACCCGGTTGCCAAATATAAAATCTCGTATCGCTAAAAACAGTGGACAACCCCGTATAAATATTAAAATCGTCACGATATTCGTAACACAAAATCATGAACAAATGTTGCGTTAGGTCGTGACGTTGTGCAATCAAAAGTTGAGTTGCAAAATGTGTGGTTATAAATATTTCGTCGGATTCGCATCCTGAATTTTTCTGACCGATACAAATTGCTGTCTGTTGCTCTAGAAACCCAGAGCATCCTGGTAGGCGTCGATGACGAAGACCTCAGCTTAAAGTCACGTTCCCAGCGATGACATCTCACCGAAAGATATTAAGGTACAGTTACGTTTTCCACTCATTCCTACGCGGCACAGGTACTCGCCGTGTAATGGCGCATAAGTCCGCTCGCCCATTCATTTTTCATGTAGATCACGTACATAACTCGCGACAGGCGTCGGAGATTTTTCAAGCCAACCCATAGATCGGTCCCGGCGACCCACAATGTCCTAAAATGGTCAGCCGACCAGGAACCATTCCAAATTTTCATCATCTCTCCTTACATCAACCAAAGAGCGCTTATTGTTAGTGGTTGTTTCATCATCCAGTACCATTCACAATGAATTATTTTATTGAATATCTTAAGAAGATGCACTGTTGGATTTTGCAACAGATAGATCGAACAAACTTTACTGTACGTCCGAACACAGCTGCAGTTAATAATTCAGTCACGATTTTTATAACGACATGCTAAGGTTTGTTATTTTATTTCTATCTTATATTGCCGATTCTGATCTCCGGTTATTTGCTGTTATTTAAATCCATTGTCTTTCGACCGTCACTCGCGGATTCGAGGAAACCATCGATTCGATCGAAGCCATTACAATCGATCTATGGGGGACACGCTCGAGTATCTGCCTCGAAGATCTCGGACAATTTCGCCTCTCGATATTCTTTTTATGGACTTATTTATGTCGCTACGGCTAATGTCAGCCATTTTGCCGATTCGCGCGTGAGATTGCGAAGGCGAGGGGTAAGTAATGCGAGCACCTTGAACGATTAGTATCGCGACTCCTGTGGAAAGGTTGCGATCGATCGTGTTGCAACGTTGGGAAAGTAAAACTTCGATAAACTGCCAATATTTGTTACAACAATTTATTCGAACAAAATAGAATTTAGTTTAAGTAAATATGTAGTTGATTCTTGTTCAATGAATTGAAATTGGTCTTGTTAGATAGAAATTGAACGGCACAGCTTATGCAATGTTCGGAGCTCATTATTATAGCAATTTCGATGGAAAAAGAGGGTTTCAGCGCGTCGATCAAGATCTACATAGATTCCACTTACCTATTATTACCTCACTAAAGCGATTCATGTTCGGCGCTTGCGCAACCGTTTCGTTAGCTTTCGTCTCGTATTTCTTTATTATGTTTGAACAAATATAGAAGTAATAGAGAACTTACGTAAACCTTACGGCTTTCAATTGTCTTTCACGTGCTCGTGTTTCCTTAAGGAATTCATTAATGTGGAGGTTTAACGCTTCGGGTGCGGGGTCGCTGCCACCCAAGCGTTGAAATCACCGAACCACTCGTGTAGCTTGTTCCATTATACCGTGGATAATTGTATTGTTATTATTCAACGCTACTTTTTCTACTCAAAACAGGCCTGAACTTTTTAGGAACATTCCAAATTAAATGTTTGACACAGTTGAATGCATTGGTAACACCGCATGCGGAGAAGTCTTAATTCAATCCAATCAATGCAAGCGATCGAATGCGAAGCAGGTCAATTTTGATGTGTCTTGATTTTATGCGTTTCGAACGTGCTGTAAACATTCTTAAAAAACGAAACGTGTAGAAAGTTTAACGAGACGGTAGAGCTGCAGTTTCAGTTACATTTACTGGTAATATAAACCTTAATTGTCGATTCATTAAGTTTACGGCGTATAAATGTTTGAAAAAATAGAATAGAAATTTTACTTCAATTTTAATAAACTTGGCTCTCCGACACCAGCAGTCACCGCGAAAGAATTCTACCCTCTCTTTTCGCACCTTCTTCGATCCCCCGAGAATGCAAATGCGGATAAATGTCCTCGGACGAGTCGTGACGCGCAGAAATCAGAAAAACAAGATCGCAGAAGCCGAACAAGGAAGCGTCGCAGGTTCAGGAATGAGATTCCGCGAGACGGCCAATCAAGAAGTGGCCGAACGAGACGCATTATCCCATTAATGCGTGTCCGTGCACGTGCAAACCGGCAAGAATGCGGGTTCACGCCCGTTTGCTCGCCGTTCACTTACGTTCACCGACGACGAGCGTCAACAACGACACGTGTGGGCGTAACGCGAAAAATAAGACGCACCGTAAGTACAACGACATATATCTGGGTTAATCGACGGCCCGAAGTGGAACGAGCCTACACCGACCGATTGTTAAAACCTGAGACCGTCGCCCTTCAATCACCGGATGTACTTGAACCCGCTTGTCGTCCATCCAGATTTTCTTTTCCTTGTCTGAACGGTTCGCAGCTTAGTGATTTTTCTGTTCTTCGTTGCCGATCATTTTTCTGTCAATTGCTCGGATTGTTCCATTGGTTGAAGTAACGTCCGACAATTTGTAGGACTTTTTCTAAAAGTTGTTCATCAAATGTTGTTGGAATCTTCGAAGACACCATAATCGTGACATCTGTTGTCGCTTGTTACTAAATGTTTACGTACTCAACTTCTGTGAGACCGCTAATACGCGTGCGTTCTTTTCTTTGTTTCCTTCTTCTCTGATCGACCTCCGACCGATTCAGACGCGCGAGATCGTATATTGTGAACAGAGTGTATTGTGGCAGTGAAGTACAATTTATTAAATATAATTATATACTTAAACTCAACAACAAATGTGCGTGTTGCTCCGTTTACAGTCAGCGAGGTACTCTCTTCTGTTTGTTAACACGCCTTGTCTTGAATGTCTTGACAACAGACATAGATCATAAACTATTACAAATTTGCGAGTCCGCAAGACGACCGACTGGTTTCCAGAACCTGACCTAGACCACCGGTTTTATGGCATCGCAGTGAACGCCAGGGAAACTGGAAATGTGTTAACGTCCAATTAGTAAGATGAAGATAACTGGAAGCAAGGAAACCCGGGATCGAGCAATATCTGTTTAATGCCCTTGTAATTGATCGTGCACGGGGTATAAAGCCGAGTAAAGTTAATTACACCAGGTGTTTAGTGCCGGTTCGACTCTCTGACCGAATTAGTATCTCTTTTCCGTAATTCAGGCGTTTTCATAAAATTTTATTGGACTTTTTAGGTGCATCCCAGTGGGGCTAATTCAGAAGTTAAGATCGCAGTATGAATCGATTTGTGAATCGATTGGCGAGTAGATTTGCGAGCGAGGATAGACGCGAATAAAAAGAAAGTTCAGAGAAAGAAACGCGCCGGTATCGGGTGTACCGCTTTCGGCTCGTTAATCCGTTTTAATTGGCCGTGAAGCTAATCATCGGAACCATTAAGAGAAAATTTCCTGCGAGCCAGTTACGAGATAACAGGTCGCGGCGAAAAAGTGAAACGGCGATCAACCCAAATAGGGTATACGGCCAAGCACGCCTATGAGCTATGAGAGAGGATCAGCCGCCGCGCCGCTACGGGACAGAATCCGCGTGCAAGGTATTCCAAGGTCTTCAGTTTCTTACGTGCTCACCTAAGCTCACCGTGACCCGTTACATTTATGCGACGAAGGCGTGGCGTTTTACGGTTTCTTCGGTGAAACGCGGCAATCGCAAAAGCTCCATTGCATAACGCGTTATCAACCGAGGAGGACAGGTGATGACAGATCATTCGCCATTTTCCATTTTCTTCACAAATTAATCGAGACCGCTGCCACAACTTGCTGCCAACCACACTGGCACGCTAAACCGAAAATGTACCAAGCGATGCTACTCTTCGACCAGGTCTAGAAACTATTCGTTAACTCTTTCATTAAACTTTGTAGCGTGCAGGAGGAAAGAAGTAATACATCGATTTTCAATCGACGCCGCTATAAATCAATTTTATTAAGTCTCTTAACGGTATGTCATGCTGTACCAATTACCATTCATGTCCAATGTGTCAAAGTTTCTTGGAGAAAGGTTCAGATGGCTACCCGAGGTGCGCAGGCTTAATTGGATTGTAAATTGTCATCTTTCTTTAATGGGTTTATACTTGGCAACTGGCATGAAAGTTATCTTAATAATAATCCACTTTGAAACAGCTGACTGGCTTGAACACGCAGACATGTTGTGTCATCGAACATGACAGCCTCCAATAATTTTTTTTCGTACATGCCAAAACAAATTAACCGACGCTGTCGTCGCTTAACACCCCATAATCAAATATTATATATTTTTGAAGCTACAAGACTGTCTACCACGTTGCCAATTTTTTCCCTCGTACAATTCTATCAACTTCTGAAGTTAAGCTTCAAAGGAGATGCTGAAAAGCAATTTCCGGAAAATTTCGAGAAGAAAGCGTTCGAGCAGAGTATCAAATCGAACGACAGATGTTCCCGGGAGCTCCAAAAGGGTATCTCGATCCCCCTCTGCACGGATCCATCGAGTTTCATAGTGGAGCGAGGTGCGATTAGGCGATTAAGCCTTTTCACGCGACCAGCCACCGACTAGCGCCGAGAAAGAGGGTCGGACTAATAAAATTTCGGGTTGGCGGACCCCAATTTCGCGAGTGCAGTCTCTCGCTCATAGATAACGTAGCCAATTGAATCCACGCGATCATCGCCAGTCGTCGACGACTGTTCTGCAATTTGAATAGCGAGAGGGCTCTATCGATCTTCGTAGTCGAGCTAACTCCATGGGGATGCGATGCGATTAGGAGACCGGCGGAATGCGATTATGGCGAAAGAATTCTGCAATCGTTGTAGAAAGTGGTCCATTGTAAATGATCGTCCAGAAAAGGAATTACGAACCTCGTCGAGGACTCGACGAGCTGCCTAATTCTCCGTTTATAATTTTTCAATGTTTAATAGACTGGAAATAACACATTAGTATTTATAAATTCTTCCAATATTTTTACTGCTTTAAATTACGTCTACCCGTTTTCGTCAAAAATGCAACATCCAAAAATTCAACCCCGGAGCAAACAGGAACAGTATTTTCCTTTTCCGGCGAAAACAGCAAACTGAAAAGTTGCAAAGCTGATTCGCGGTGGGCCAATCAACATTTTAATCGTTCAATTATCATGTATATCCCCGGCGGTCCAGACGCGTATTTCCATATTTATTATCGAATTAACTGCGTTGGTCGTCCACGTGTCTTAATTAAAATCGACTGCGGGGAATTTCGTGCTCGCGCCGAGGATGCAGCGCGGAGAGTGCGATTCGTGTTTGAATTCGCCTGGGCCTCGAGAGCGCGGAGAATAATACGCTGCGACTAACGAGCATAACCGCCTTGTGCCGATTCGCGATGTTGCAAGCGAGGGTTTTCGAAACGATTTCCCGATCGCGATTCGTGACACGCGTCCACCGGATATAGCGCCTCGCAACGCCGTTCCACGGCCGGTCTCTCTCTCTTGATATCGAGGAGCGATTCGAATCGAGATATCGTGGAAAGTTGATTCTATCCTGTGGCGATCGTTTCCGAGATTTCATTCTTTATTTGAAAAAAATTATTCACCGCTTCTGCTTCGGTGACCATTTGGCATCGGCCGTCATTGTTGATCTTCGACGATGCAGATTTGAGATATCAGCATTTTTAAAGATTTTTATTAGCTGCTCGATTAAAAAGAGAAACCACTTATGATTTACATAATTTACATAAAATTTCAATTTGCGTTGGAAGGGGAATTTGATTTAAATTGTGGACTGTGGAATGTTTTCGAAAATGGTCTTAGAAGAAGATCCTATTGGCTTCATTTCGATTTGATTTCGATAAACGAAGACGAAGACAGAAGATTGTGCAATCAACGCAATAGCTGCAAGCACCGAATTCAAGATTTGTAGAAATCGTCGTTCCAAACAGTAGCTGAGGATGCAGCTTTTAGGTTAATTGCTTTATAATACGCTTTAATTGTAATCTGAAGATTGCCTAACACTAATTGTACAATTAAAAAGCGTACAATTAAATTATAAACGTTTCAGATAACCTGTTCCAGCCAAAGGATTTCCGCCGATCCTGCTTATCCTAGTTGAAATCATGCAGCTGTCTATGTTCCTCCGGAGGATTTCACATTGACGATGGTCTAGCTGCCAATTACTAGACTCTGACTCATTATAAAGCGTTCCGCGATTACTGAAGATATATTGCGGTTCTAATGTTTTCTTGTACTATTATAAATCGTTTCGCTTTGCTGTGTCATCCACTACTTTACTTCAATGTTTCCATGAAACACGGAAGATTTATGTTCCAACGTTATACTCAACACTGGACTGCGAATTCTTTCGATTTTTTACGAAAATTAGTGGGTGAAATTTTAATCAGGAATAAAATAGCTAGCTGAGAAGTATCGAGAATAGATCAACGATAGAGACAGCGAACTTTCAATTAAAATTCAAAGGTGCTCGGAATTTCTGAAATTGTTGTAACTCATTTGTTTTCTACTCGAACGATCGTAATCCTGGTCGTGCGCAAAAACGAAACCGATTTGCGTGTACATAAAAATACCTGGATGGAGACAGGGTGGCCAAAAACCAAGATTTCGACGGAAACGCGTAGGTTTCTCTAGACTCGAGAAAAACACCGTCCACTTTCACGATCGATTGCCATGGAATTCCGCACGGTTCGGTATTCGCGGGAATCGGCCGGTCACGCGGTCACCGTTTCGCCGCGGAATGCGGCTCGTTTTCGTCCGATGGAATTTCCTTTCGGCCAACCTAACCCAGAAGACCATGATTTGATGCGAGCCCCATTAAAGTGTCCACTGCTACGTCTATCTTATACGAGTGACACAATTCTTTACCCGAACATCGAAATGACCCCTCAATTTCAGAAATTGGATATTACAGATCTAGCTGGCAATTATGGTACTTGCAGCATCTAAAAATTATATTTTTATCAACAAGTTACCAGCACGGTGAACTTATTGTTCGTTGTCGAAAATTGTTGAAAAAGTCGAGGAAAATGTTCTTACAGTTTCATTAAATAAATTGATTCGCTTTACTGAAATATTTTCGAACGTGTTGGACAGCGGATAGTCACAGTCGCCTCCTCGTTTTTTCATTCCGATCATGGACACATCGCGTCGCGTAATTAGGTTACGAGAACGCTGCCCACGACTCCCGACGACCACCTTGACGATTTCGTCGGCGTTTTCCGGTACGTGACACAGCTTTGTACTTTATGGGAGACCTTACGATGTCGTTGATCGACCGCCAGGTGGAATACCACCGGCAACGAGTGTTACTCAGCTCGGCAATTAACGCTTCTTGTTCTCTTTCACCCGAAGAATTCCCGGAGAAATTCAAACTCGCGGAAAGCGAGAGCAGTAAACGCGGAATTGCGCGAATAAGGCGGTTTCTTAGAAAAAAGTGCATGGTTCGGTGAACTGGTGGGGTGAGAAATGATTATTGTGCTGGTCGATTGCGCGGTGATCGATGGAACTCATTTCAGTTGTTCGATCGTGAAGTTATTTTTCCTGTGGTTTCACAAAATTGCTCTGCTGTTTCCATTTCTTTTGTATTTCCTTATAAGTCATTTCTGTTCTAACAGACAAATTGTATGCTGTTATAATATATGGCCAAACTGTTTGAACGGCTATTTAATTTTCCTCTTGAGGAAGTGCACAGTGCATTCCGGAACATCAATTTGAACGCAAAGTGCAAATAAAGCCACGATGAAATAATATTGGATGAAGGTCCGTTCGTGGACCATTCGAACAAACTTTTAAGCAGATGGATCCGGGACAAGAGGGTGCATCGAAAGATGCAAGAGAGAGAGAGAGAGAGAGAGAGAGAAAGGAAGAGAGTAAAAAAAGAGAGGATCGTCGCGCGTTTTGATCCACTCTGCCCGGTCGATTCCACCGGTACCTTTATCGTCGAATTAATTTACGATCGTTTCGATTGATACGCTCCTTAGCCGGACGTCACGCAATTAACTCGATGCACCAAATATCGGGTTGCCAGGGCGCCGCAGCCTCCGACCGCTTAATAATAAATCGGCGATACGTTCCAGTTCCGTACGGCCCGACCCAAATAATCAGTTTTCTCGATCGACGTTGACAATTATGACAGCGTGTGTGGGTAGGAGCCGCGGATGGGGGTCATTGGGCCGTCCGCGTATTCTGGATAATGATCCCGGTGCCCGCTGACCGCAAGGAACAAGGATAACCGATGCGGGTGCAACGCGATGCATCGACGTCCTCTTCGATGATGTCCTTGCGATCGTGATTTTCCGCGGAGAAATCGCTCCCATTAATTTAACACAATGATCCGCTATGATTTCTATATATGTATCGACTCTATCAATTTTCTTAACAGTTACTCTAACTTAATGTTCTGTGTCTGTACGCAAAATAAAATCTTTCTACCTAAATTGCAACAAACTGGAAGGAAATAGAAATTTATTTTTCTTCTTAATATGTTCGATAGGTTGAAAATAATTTTGAAATTCTTCTAACGTTCTTATTGCTTTAAATTACACCTGCCCATTTATGCGATAAATGCATCAAATCCGCTGTGTCTACTTAGAACATCCAATTATCTCTCTCCAGGAAGTTAACGTTTCTTCAAGTGATCTCCCTTTAATTGCACTTTGAAGTTCCGTCTCTTATCGAGAAAATGGGAAAGCGTAGGTCACGTTATCAGTGGAAAACGACCATGTCGCTGGACACAGGCTTGCACGGCCGTCGGATACCACCAGACACTGGTATCCACTTAGTTCAAGTCTCATCGAAGAGAATCGCTAATCGACTCCCCCGCAGATGGATCTCTAATTGCAAAAGTTTGTGAAATAGGTTCGGCCACTCGAATCAATTGCTGTGATTCGATTTGCTGATTGCGGTAGACGCGATTCGAATTGCACAGAGCGATTATCTTAGGTCACGGGAGTGGAATAGTCCCTGCCATTCGAAGACAGAGGACTTTCTAATCTGTTTGAATTGGCGCGGGGTCGCTCGGTCGGTAGAGCAGCGAGCTGCTTGTGAAAATCGACGATCGGCGGCGCCACGTGACTAGACAACGGGGATTACCCGTTTCTGCAGAGATCTAGCGCGAAGTTTGATTCCGCAATCGTTTCTGCAAATATTTTTCTAACAATTCTCAAACACGTCAATCTCGAAAATTAATTATCTTGTATCCGCTATATTTCCGAGGCTATAATTCAGTGATCTCGCTCTAAATTGTTGCACGAAGCGATTGTATCGACGGATTTCTCGCCGGTAAAACAGTGCACCGATCCATAGATCCTTTGAAATTTTTTTTCCCAATTGGATTTGAATTTTAACAACGCAGTCACGTTTGAGGCGAACAGGAAACACAATCTTAAGAGGATTCAACTTCAAATTTAGATAGCGATCGTGCAGACTATACAAGAAACTCGCCAGTCATCGTTAGACATTCAATTGTCAAGTCCGGCCGATCTAAATCGTTCTCTTCGACCAGATTCGATCAGACAACGTTTCTACTTATTTATATCGTTCCGTTTTTTGAAGTGTCTTTTCACCGAAGAACTTTGCGAAACTGTCCACGACCTTTGCAGGCATCTCAGCTTTGTCGGTCTTTTATTATCTTCGTGGACCCGACTCTCCAACAAATTTCTTCCGTATCGAAGCGTGACGAACGATTCGATGAGACGTGAAAAAAGTGAAACTTCGTGTTACATATGGGACCCGATCCCTGTGAGCTGCTTTCGAGGCTCTGTTATAATGGGTTATGGTACTCACCATCGACGTGAAATAGAACTTCTCAAATTCCCTCTCGTTCAAACGCGCCGTTGTCAAATTCGTCGCCGAGTGCTGCGCGTGCTTCGACAGAATGTCCTCGCCCTTTTTGCACAGCCAGCCCAGCACCTGCAATTACGAGCAAACACACTGTTAGAGGATGTTAGAGTCGTTAGAGTAATTTTTATTTTCAGATGCACTACTGCAACAGTTCGTTCGCACAGTCTCTAAAACAGATTATGCAATCATCCGACGCGTCAGCATCGAATCTAGTTCTCTCCGATATTTTTGTTTGCATCGATATAATTTAATTTTGATCTTATTTTTTAACCAATTTTGTTTGAACAGAATTTTGCCATCAACGGCGAATGCACGACTGCAACAGCTCGTTGCACGTGTCGCACGGTCTCTAAAACTGATTATGCAAACATCCGACACATCAGCATCGAATTTAGTTCTCTCTTCAGTGCATGGTACATTTAACACGATCGAATACAGCACGGCGGCTTGCGCCATCGTTCTCGAGCCGCTCCGCATGGCAACGGTCGCCACCTTCCGATATACACGGTTGCAAAATGTGTGTAACGTGTCCGGACAGTGAGTAATTAACGTCCGCCCGGATTCGTTAAATAATTAAGAGTGGCCGGAGCTGTGGTCGCGGCGTAAATCAGTTTTTTACGGCGGTGCAAAAATGTCCGAATTAATTCAGCCTCCATTTTACGGTCTCCCGGATCCTATAAATCAATACCAGTTTCTTTCAACACGTTCCGTGCGAATTGCTAAAAGAGGAATCGCTCGAAAAATTCATTTGATCTTTGTCAGAGTCTCGGTATATTCCGTTTTCCTGATATTTTATTATTAAGAGACTTTAGCAGAAAATTAGACCCCCCTGATTACTTCGCTTGTCAACTCGTCCCGTAGGTGCCCCAAGTATTCGCGAGCAACTCGGTGCTCCTTTAGTCGATAATTAGATCGCCGGTACGGGCGTGTCACGCGTGATTAATGATTCGTCGTTGGGCCCGGACGTGCTGGCGCGGCGTGGCGAGCGAAAAGTACGCGAGAATAATTAACGGGAGCAGACGGGGCAGGGGAACGCCCGCTGGAGAGGGAAACAGGGGGAACGGACACCAATCGCGGTGTCTTCTTCCTCGACGAGTGTGCTCGTTTTGCTCGAGGGGCCCCGAAACCGCTTCAATTATAAGCAAAGTTGCCTTTTTCGGGTCACTGGGCCGAGTTAGTTGAGCCGATCGAACATATTCAAAAAATCCTCCGCATTCGAACAAACTCGTACAAAATCGTCTTTGATTTGTCCTTTAACAATCATGAGGTCTATTACAACATGTAAAAATACATCAGAATAAAAATAAACAAAATGCATCGAAGTTTTTAAAGTCTCTCGACGAATTTGAACAATCCTGGAGGGTCTCGGGAGTTCACGGGGGTTACGGCAGGTTATGAGGGTCACTGGGCCGCGTGCTCCGATCGAATGACACTCGCAATGGTGTGCGGAGGTGTGCGGAGGTGTGCGCGAGACGCGCGAGACGCGCGAGACGCGCGTGCACAGGTGCGAACTCCGCAGCGTGTGCAAACGAGCTCTCCGCCGATGGTCCTGCGACCCTCTCATACGTTTTATCTCGCCTCTGGTCCTCGCTTGTGCATGTTAAACCGTGTAAACACGCTTGGCTCGCCGGTGTGCACGCCTAACGGCCGGCTAGATAGGTATTTAGGTTTGCCGGCGGCGCTTCCGCCTGCGGTGCATCTTCTCACG
Organism: Lasioglossum figueresi; assembly: GCA_028455805.1. Taxonomy (NCBI): domain Eukaryota; kingdom Metazoa; phylum Arthropoda; class Insecta; order Hymenoptera; family Halictidae; genus Lasioglossum; species Lasioglossum figueresi. Next base: position 12,937,171 of record CM052193.1, on the reverse strand, counting down.
AGGCCGGGACTCTCTGTTATGCGATCTTATCGCTCGCGGCGAATATACCCGATCCACACACACACACACGCGTACACATACGTACGCTATGAATCGCAGAGAAGTCGCCGATTCGTCTCGAATCGCTATGGACACTTCCGAGGGATAGACGATTGTTCACGTCTAACCGCGTGAAATCGGCTTTTTTAAAGAACCACAAGACTAACGCTCGATCCGGTGACCCGCGTGGGTGTCCTTTCCGAGGATTCTTTCGGGACATTCGACACGCGAGATTTATCTTCCTTGCAATGCTGCAGCATTTTTACTAGGATCCTTGCTTTCGAGGTACTAAGGCTCCGACATGCTGCATGGACCCTGCGGCGTGAATATAAAGAGCACTGTGGCATGGCCTCTTTGATACACTGCACTGCTACACTGGCCATTTTGCAGGAGTGGGCGGATACCCGGAAATTCGGGTTCGAATCGGGACCCGAAAATTTCTGATTCCTAGGTACCCGGAAATTTTTATTGTTCGAAGATCCGAATATCATTGATTTTCCCTACCATTTTGTCTGCAAGCGCCGCGATCGCTGCTCCTTCGACTGCTATGCTGGAAATTATGATCGTCGCGTTGATAGGAATTGGATTTCATTCCTGTTGGAATTCTCGTCTTTGATCCGGTCGTTCCACGGCTCGGACAGCAATAAGTCTTTACGATCAGAAATAATATTTGACTCGGGCGGAGTAGTGCAGGGTTTATAGGGAACATTTAGGGTCCTTATCAGGAGGCGACACTCTTGTTCCAGATAAAGGCTGTTGACGATCCCTTTCCCCGGGTCCAATGAAGACCTTCCTCGCCGTAACGATGCACCTTCCCCGAAACAAGCGTTTTACGACACCGGCTCGTTTGGCTCGTGGGACGAGAGCCTCGTTTTATCGTCCCACATTCGCGTCGGAGACCAGATCGAAGGGACGTCGAACCAGGAACATGATCGTGACGCGTTTTAGTTCAAAAGATTGGCCAGGCCCAATTTTTATACATCGTTTACTCCATAAATTCCCTTCTGGATCGCTTCCGAGGACTTTTGAGGATGTTGATCAACTATTTATGAAACATCGAGTAACATCGAGCAGCATCGAGTTTGTTAGATTCAAGTTTAGGTGCTACTACATGAAGTTTATCGGTACTTGTTCACGAGCTCGTCGAATGTTCCATTAGAAAACAAAGTTAGGGTCTGGCTCGCTGGCTGAACTGATCCGATCATTCGACTCGGATCACCCACGCGGGAATCCGTGATTCCCTATCGGTAAAAGTTCGCTGGATTTTCGCCTGGATAGCCGCATCCTCGATTCGACTTGCACGAGCCTGCAGGATATATTGTCAGCCGCGTATTTATAGTCTCTCCTCTGCTCCTCGTCGGAGAATAGTACAATGGTCCGTGAAAAGAGGGTTGCAGTTAACATCCCGCGGTGCTGTGCTTAATTAATCATTCGGTATGGACGCCGTAAAATCATCTTCACCGAAAGACTCAATTCTCCTCGCCGTGTTTCGATCGATAAATCACGGAAACATTCTTCGCTTTGCCTAATAATTCCCAAACTCTTTTCGTTCGAGACAATGAGCAAATGATTTAACTACATTCGTGCGCCAGGCTGATGTGAAATCATCTGTTCGTCGTTTTATTATTAAAGGATGTAGAATATATAGAAACAGAGCAGCCACGCGAAGAAAAAGCAAAGGAACGCGAGGAACCTCCAAAAATTTGAGTTTCGAGATCCCCGTGGTTTGGAAGACGGCCGACAAGAGATTCGGTAAGTATGCCGCAGCCGCAATCAACGTCTCAATGAGTAATCGTACCGCCCAGGGCCTCGGTTCCGCTCATTCCCGTCCTGGTCCCCAACAATCCCGACCAGTCGAGGAGATGAGACGGCGAGCGACATTCGTCTCGGTCGTCGTTGAACGCCGAGCGGATTTCACCCGTAGGAAAGAAACAATTTCGGTTGTGCAACGATCACCCTCCCGAATCGTTTCGCCCGTTAATATCGCGCGCGATGATGTACGACCGGCTGCTCGTCCGTCGTTTCATGCTTCCATTCGTCAGCCGTCCATTTGCAAAAGCCGCCTGTGGCAGCTACGAGTACGGACGAGTGTCCAATTAGGCGCAAGATTTGCGGGGAACTTCGGCGAATCCAGGGACAATCTTCGCGTCACCGTAGAATAAACTTCTATTAACAGGGCGGACAATTCTCTGTATAAACAGTAATAACTCCTGCGCCGTTTTTGAAACGGTTGTCCTGAAACGATTGATCTATCAATCCACTTAATTTATTTATCCCTTCGGCAGCAAGTAGAACCTCTTAGAATTCGTTACACATACTCTCTTTTCTCTTATTAACGCCGCGGCAAATAAAAATTTAATTGGAACCGCAAAAGGCACTACAAAACCTGCGAACTTTCGCAGATGTCACGCGACCGGTTAGGGGTTAATTTCTCGTAGAAAGTCCTGTCAGCCAATTAAGTGATTTCCAACACCCACAACCCGTAGGAGAACCCGTTCGAGCGGCTTTAAACAGACAGCGTGTCCCGGTCGCTTCGTTACAGGCGGCCAAGCGACAATTTTGCATACAATGGTCAATAACACCGTGCTTCCGAATTTTAATAAACGATCAATTTAGCAGATCCATAAGAACCCAGGCGAGAGTTATCTCTCCCGCCAGTTATTACCGACGCGAAATTACTTTGACGGACGGCCGCAGCGGCCAGGCTGTAAACTTTTTCAACGTTCGAAATACCCTGATAGATATTATACGACGATTTCATAAATTATATAAGCGTTCGAGCACACACCGGACGACTGACACGCCGACCGCTCGTAAATTACGCGTGATCTATACGCTCGCACGATTTTTATCGGGAATAGCGATCGCGATTTGAATGGTGCGTTACGCGACCAGCAGCGCGGAGACACTGCCACACGGCACACCGACGAATTAGGTTAGCCGATTAGAATCTACCGGTCGGGATATCAACGTTAATACCGTGGCTCGCTAACTAGCGACTGCCTATGACACTCTCTAAATCATTCCGAAGAATTCCTTGGTCGATTAGAGGTTATTATTGAAATCCGAGGAAATGAATGCTACGAAGGCGATGATAATTTTAAGAGCCTACAAATTACGGCGACAGGTACCGGGTGCGAGCTGTACAACCTGTAAAAAGGTTCTGACGGCTGTTATTTACTAGTTTCTGTGGGCGTTTCTACAAATATATGTTTTTTTCCGGAACGTGCACTTTCGAAACGATTCCTCGAGGATCGACAATTGTTATTAACAGACAAAAACAGCAGCGAAGTCGTTTAAAGGGTTTCAAAATAATTCAAATACGATTTTTACTTTGCATAAAAATCCGCAGCCTGCTCGTTAACAATCCCCTAAATCCGGATCGCATTCGGCGGTCCGATTATCCTGGCTCGCGATTGAAGGTAGCGTAACGGGGAGGAAGCGTCACGGGGCGGGGATGACTGGCTCGCTTTGCGGCCTGTAATGAGGATACAATTTACTCCTAATAAGAAGATAAGCGTCATATTTTACAGGGCAAACTGGCCGCTTCCTCGCCATGTACGGCGCGGATCCGCGCGTAAAACCCGTTGCACCTTGTCGGCTCGTCTGGCCATTAACAGGCGCGAATGTCTTAACGAGAAGGACCGCGAGCGAAGAAACGTAATCCCGTGGATATTGCCGGGGCAGCTCCAGGGCCATGGACCAGCGCGACAGGACAATGAAATCCTCGATATAAAATACTGTATCCTGGCCGAAGACTTCTCTCTCTCTCTTCCCGCTCGCGTTTTATGCTCGCGGGAGCCGACCGTGAAACGATCGCGGGAACACGCACGGTAGGCGTTCACCGGATTGTAAATCGTCCCGTGAAATTAACGAGGCTGCGTCGATACCACCGCCTTCGTCGTATACATGTGTTGCTACACAGTCGCTTGCCACTTTTTTTCCTTTTCTTTTTCGCCCAAGACTCGTTAAATGCCGGATGAGCTCGCAGGATCGTAACGCTCGCGCTGAAATTGCGTGCCGTATGGGCGTGGATTACGAGGGTGACAAGTGTGGGGAGAGCATCGTGTTGTACATTCGACGGGAAATGTGTCCGCCGAGTTTTCTTAGGGATTGTAAGAGGATTGTAGACGTTTCTGGTTTTATGAGCAGGCAGGTGGTGTTTTACTGTCGGTGGGCGGAGCTATAATTTGTTTGAGGGCGTGGTTAGCATCTTTTGGGACGTTCATGGGGCGTTGCGATGGATATTTTTGGTCGAGATTGAGAGAAAAGTGTGGGGGATGTTGGAAAGAGAGAGTGGTGGATTGATCGGTTGGTTGCTGTGGGCAGAGTGCGGTGTGGGCGTGGTCGGGGGGCGTGGCGAAGTTGCTCTCGAGCGTGCAGAACCCCCGCGTACTGCCCCAGGGGGCTGTACGTGCCCTTGCATAGTTTAATCGAGTATTTTATTCGTCTACGAATGGATTAACAATTTGGATTGGTACGACTACTAGTCTCCTTTGTCAGCTCGATTAGTAGGCAAGACGATTAACAGAGTAACGAAGCAGATTGCATCGCTGGGTGCAGTTTCCCTGCTCGCATAACAACAAAGATGCTTCGTTGTAAACGCTTACGCAAGACGGCCTTCGAGTTACCTTGTACGAAGAGAATCACGTTCGAAGTAATGACAACCTGTCCGAAGACAATAGTACCAGCGGTTTCTCTGCAGACAAGATCGTTGGACGCGCGTGCTATAATAATAAAATGGACGCGCACGTTGTACGAGCGAACGATTCCAAGCATCGGAAAATATGTGGAGCACATTGATAATCGATTGCGGCCTTCATACATAAACCCAAGATAAATCAAAATCTCTTTACAAATTTAATAAAACAAACAAGAGACTTAACGAGCGAGATCCACAACGATGGGTTACAGTTATTACAAACCGAGGCCCATCTGGCGCGCCATACGGGCAAACAAGTGTTCCAATTATTTCTAACGAATCACGCTAAACGATTTACGCGGCAAACAAAAGGGCCATGGTCGAATGGGAAGCGAGTACTATGCGAGTATACTACCGTGGCTCGGAAATTGCCGGCGGAATCAATTTGATCGCGAGTTGTTTGTATCAGGCCGGGTCTATTTCAACTCTAATCGCGTTCCCTCTAATGACAGCGAGCACAACACGGTGTGTACCACCGTGTTCCACCGTCGATCCAGCAACCGTGAGTCGGATAAGGTGATTCAAACCGAGGAGAGAAGCAGAGCTTCTCTTTCGCGAAGCAGAGACGGCAACTGATTACGCAGTTTCGAGGAAGAGAACCCGGGGCCCCCGGTACACCATCCCATATGGAAGCGAGCCTTCTCCTTCTCAGACCCGAGATTATAGTTATTACTGTAATAAAGATACATGGTTTGTTTGCTCTCGAACAAGAAGGAAAAGGGATTCCACGACGCCGGCCCCGTGAGCTGGAATGCCGCGATTCATTCGGGAACGTACGCCATGCGTGTCATAAAATGTTTACACTTCTAAACGATATTGCGTAATTACACGCAATCCAGTTTTTCCCAGTTTTAATCAGAAAAATGGCTAAACTAGATCCTCCATGGGAGATCGGACCAATTTCAAATCGATGGTAGTCGCGAATATGAAGTTTGCAGTGTGCAGTTCATTAGCGTCAGTCACCAGAGTCCCCTTGCATTTCAGCGAAGACTTGCAAGAAACCCATACAACCATAAGAAAATTAGGTCCTCAACCTCGTTCGAAGACCGGCGAAGAGGAGGCCCGTTCCAGAACCATGACTTACCGTCAAAGTTTCACTGCATTAACTTCTTGCGCGTGAACTAATGAACTTTCTTGTAACACTTAATACCGTATTAACCTTTAAATTTCATTGCTTCGAATAAGACGTCGCGCGTAGGATCCCGTACAGTTGCCGAGGCAAACTAATTATTATAAATGGGAATATACCGGCGGGGGGAACGCCGCGAAACAATTTATCTTCGTTCCCATCGTCGAAACTAGAATTAGAGCTGGCAAACAAAATGACTTGTAAGCTTCGAACTCGCTAATAGTCTCGGGGGACTTGTCCATTTTCGTTCTCGCGGATGAATTCTTGAAATAGAAGCAAGAAACCTTGGACTTGCTCTATTTTCATTGGCGTAAGTAATAGTAGATAATCAGCTGGGAGTTGAGATCGCTAATAGTCTTTAGAAATCATTCTTCATTTTCGTTCTTAAATCAATCATTAAACTAAGGAGAAGAAGCACAACTTCTTTGTTCATTATAAAATGGCTCCTGAGCTAAACTCTCGGCAAATAGTCTTTAGAATTCTTTGATCATTTTTGACAGTGAAGGAGTCTACAAAGAAGGAGTTTCCTAGAATCGTCTCTACACTTTATTGATCATTCCCAGCCGTAAAAAAATTCATTCGAGCTCTAGCCATGCTCTAGAATGCACCGTAGACTCCATCGATCATTTTCGTCCCCGAAAGTGGCCTTGAAACTAAAGCGACAAAGATCAGCGAGCGTCCAGCACGCTTCAGCATAATTTCGCCCGTTAGGCGAGAGCGCTAATGAAAGATTAATGACACTCTAAGAAAACTATCGTGGACCACGGCGACATAGGTGGCAAGGGGACCGCCACGCCGCTTCTTTCGGATCATCGTTGTCCTGCCGCGGATACGTAACTCTCTCGGCTTCGAACACGGTTCTGCTTTTAGCACGGCGCAAGGTGAGAGTGCATTTTATGGACAATTAACGATCGTTCCCACGGGAACACTTTGTCGAGGAAACGACCGGATCCGGGGAGGGGGCGGGGGCCGATCCTCGCGTCCCCCGGTCTGATAAGAAGCGGATCGAACGTGACCAATTAAAGGACGCCTTGTACGAGATCAGTTTTCGTTTTGCCGGAGACGATCGCCGCCGCCTGGTTTCACCCTCGAAAAGCCCGAGAAACTTACCGCAAGCCGTACTTGCTTTCTATTCGTTGCGTAACGCGATCGAAAAAGGCGTCGATCGATTATCGATCCCTGATAAATTTCACGGAGCACGATCTGTCGATCGAGAAGTATCAATCTACTTCGACCGAAAAATTAATTTCGCTAAATTCCTCGATCTTCGATCAATATAATAAAATCGAGCCGTTTCTTCCGTATGAAAAAATGAACAAAATCTTTGCTGTAAATTTTTTGAGAAAAAACGCAACGCACTTTCAAATGATTTTTTTCTCGGAAACGAGGGGTCCTACGAGGAAACTCGATATCACGATTTCGACTCCCTTTTTCGTGTGGAATCATCCTACGATCGTGTTTTACTCGTACCGCCAGCGGTTCCGGCTGAAGAAGCAATTCCAAGGGACGCGGTAAGTTGTAAACCGTAGAAGTTATCACCGTTGTGTCTCCTAATCCCCAGCAACCCCTGATAAGATAAGACGAGGGAGAGAGACCACTTACGTGACTGTACACACGCGTGGAAACTAATTACACGTGGCCGGAGAACGTTTACACGGCGAACACATGGTTACACGGCACCCGTGTTTCCTGTTTACCGGCGACAGAGCATCCATTGTGTCGAATTGCGATGATCGCTCGTGGAAAAAACGCATAACGACGTTAATTACCACTTTTCTAAACGAATTCGCCGGATCGTGTTCCCACGGGTGCGAAAAATGAAAGTGTAAACGCGTGAGAAGACCCTAAAGCGCGGCGATCGTGCTTTAATTATGGCATATGCCTGAAATCAGGGAAAGATCGGCCGTGCTGGATGAAACGGGCTCTTGAGAACCGTGGATATAATGCAATATTATAATAATTCATTCGGAGCAATCAGTGGCGGGCTGAATTATGCTTCCTGTTGCGGATTTTTTGCTTTGAATTGAATGCTACCTGAGGAAATGTTGCTCGATACAAGAATCTTGAATATAATGGGGCTTATCTTGTTTCTTGTACGTAAAGTACGGAATCGTGAAATGTAGAGTGGGTTTACTTTGTATTTATATTTAATTGAAGAGCGGAGAGGCTGGCCGTGCGAATGTTTATTTAAATGTAGATCTCTGTATTTTGAACTCTCCTCCTGTATTTTTTACTATGTGCAAGATAAAAATGCAGATTCGATTTGCAAATGGAAGATTATTCTCAAAGACCGGAACTACGACATCGCAGAGGATTCTGCACAGCGAGCTGCATACACAGCGCGGTCACGATTCAGTCAAATATTATTTTATGCTCTAATGCTTGCTATCGTTCACGGTCCAGTCACGTTCGACCCATCGAATAACATCCGAACGTATTATGACAGCGCTCTGACCAGTATGAATCTCCCGGTCTCTATCAGTACGATTCTCCTTAAAGAGAAAGTTTGAAATCCAATATCCTTGGGGAAATTTTCGGTATCCTTCGCTCGAAACGCCTCTATGGATATCTTCTTCAAACATAAATTAATTTCATAATTTCTAACGATACGATAAAGTGTAGTAGAATCTAAGGACGATTTTATCTAATCAATTATTAAACATTTATATTCGTACAAAGAAAAGAATTAATATAGAATGTAATTATTCTAAGTCGGAAGAAATGTTTAATTTTCAAGTTAATATTTCCACGCCGTGTAAAATTTTGTTAAAAATCCAGAAGACCCGCTAAATGAATACATACCGTGTCGAACAGCCAGTTCCTCGAGACGAATCAACAAAAGTCGCGAATACGCTGGCAGAGACATCTTCGAGGATGGTCCCACGAATCCGTGGGAACCTTTCATGTTCGTCGAACGGAACACAGTGTTGTTTCCGGACGTTCGGCTCCATTTCGTCGACTGGCGTCAAAGAGGAGACGAGCGCGCCACAACTTGGTCGCCGTTGAATTATAGCCGCGACCGTTCGCAATATAATTCGCCGGGCCTCATAATATATTGCGAAAATCAAACACGACTGACAGCCAGTTGGCTAGACAAAAGGCGCCATTGGCGAAGCGTAAATCACCATAGGGGTCTCCTCTTCTGTAACCCCCTTCTTTCAGGGGTCACGGCACCACCTCTATTCCTCTCGCATCGTCTCGCATCGTCCACCAAAGGAGAAACAGAGAGTCGTGTACCCCTTGCAAAGGCTCCTTAAGGGGACCACACACCGCGTGTGTCTCGAACACACCATGACATGGGAGCATTCGAGGAGGAGTCACCGTAGGACGTCGCGTACCAGTGTTTACGGACCGGTCCGGGACCCGATTTTGAGTACCTGCTACTTGCCGCGACGAGTGCCGAGATCACTATCGCACGCCGATTTGTGAACCACCCTTTCGTGCCACCCTTCGCTACAGTTGTTAGTCTTTTTGGTCGATTTTTGACTCCGAAAAAGGGGACGAGGAAAGATCGACCGATACCGAGATTGAGTCTGACGACGCCTTTTAGGGGACGCTCTGGTGGAACAGGTTCAAAAAATCGAGTTTCTCGAGTTTTTATATCTTTTTATTTTCCAGAAAAATGTGGGTGTAATCGCAGAGCAATTTATCTAACATTACGACGGTCATTCATGTTTTCCTTTTACACGACTGTGACCGATGCTACCGCATCACTCAAATAAGAGCTTACAAGTTGAACAGGTTGAACAGGTTGACATGATTGCACGCTGTCCGATAAATGGACAAACAAAATGTTTTCTTGTAGTCCAAGGATGTATCCATGTATACGTTCCATGAAATTTTTAAATTGTTTTTACGAATTGCAAGTAATAAAATTCTCGAAATAATACGATTGACTCGATAGAAGCTTCCTGACCACGCATTCAAATTGCCGAACGCTACCGTGTGCGCTTTTACCATGCATCGAAGTCACCGAAGCGGAGAGCGTAGATACGCGTATACAATGACTATGACTGAATAGCGTGGCTACTATGCTTGGCGATTCTATGAAGATCGAAGCGTTGGTTCACTGAACATTAATATAATAAACGACGTGCTTTTGGCGACAGTACACAACCTTCCCAAGAATACTGCTCGAATAACGTGTCTCCAATTTAATTGTCCACGGTCGTAGCAACATCATCATCGTATACATAAATCCTAACTATTCAATTAGACAACATTGTTTAGTGTAGGTACTCTAAAAATATAATACCATCTGAAGAAAATCCTCTTACCGTTTGGAGACTTCCAAATCCCCAGGGAACAACACTGAACCGACTAACGCTCCCCACAAACAGATCCAGATTATCCAAATCACTGTTGACGATCGATCAACAGCAAACACAAGAAGCAAACGGCGAAGTCAAACAGTTGGTCAACAGTTCAGAATCCCGACAGAACAAGCACACTGTTCATCGCGTCTCGAAGAACGTTCACGCCGCGTGTCACCATGGTTGTCGTTCGTTTTCACGGATCCAGTCGAGGATGCAACCGATCAAATCGATCGATCGGATCGAAGGATTACGTGCCCGGGCAGGAGCCGGTGTATCGGTTGTCTGCGAATCGCGTGCGTGATCGGCAGCTCGGTGTGGCCTTGCGTTTCACGCATGTCGAAGGATCACTGACACGGGAACGGTGTAATTGTCCGAACACACGCGGCTCTTCGAGAGAGAGAACGGACACACACGGCTCGGGAGACGATCGGATGCTGCGGCAGAGAAAGAGTCACTGATGCCCGGCCCGATCCACCGTCAACTCGTACCTACGCTCTGCTGGCGAGCACACCGCCACACGCCCCTCCCACCTGGCCATGATACTTGCGCCACATTGCCCACACCTTCCATTTCCGAAACACCGATCCCGATTTTAATGACCGGCCACGAATCGTCGCCGCGATAATTACCCTTGCTACGACCTGATAAATCCTTCAAATCACTCGCTTGGTCCACAGCGAAATTAGTGCGATCTTCGAGGAAAAATCAGTTCAGAAGTTGGAGCTACAGCGACTCCCACTATAACTTTTTTAATAATTGACCATACGATTTTAACTTATCTGAGAAATTGCAAATTATCGGAATTGCAGAGAAAATACTAAAAGTTTTATTTTGCAACTCTCTTGTGTGGGGTTATATGGAAAATTTAGAAAACACGTTTCGCAGATCTGTAGCGAGTAGTAAACTAATTGCTCTAACATCTCAAAAACGTTCAAATCGTATAAACTAATATTAGAAAAGTTATAATTTTTTTTTTAGAGCGTCCCAATATTAATGGAGTCACTGTGTATTGTCTATATTTTTTTGTTTCGGAAGTGCCGATGTCGAATTTAATTTTTTTAAATTGCCAGATGAATCGATCGTTGCCAAAATTTGTCCTGACTGTTTGGAGTAATTGTCTGGAGTGTTTTGGAGTGATTTTAGTGCGGAAAAGTCTTTTTCTGTTTGCCAGGCTACAAATACATACGTGTTCTCGAACCGTTGAACGATTAGTATTTTACAGGAACGTCTGAGTCATCCGGGCTCGGATATTAGCCTGGGCTGGTGAATTATGCGGCACGGGTTCTCGTACGTTTCGTTCTCGCGCGTAACCGTTCGAGATCCAGGCAGATGGACGAAGATCCTTATTACAGGAAATAGCTTCGGACTCAGTCATGTCATTAAGTATGCGAGTCTCGGGCCGCGAGGCACGGCTCCACCGGCCGGGAACATCCGTGCAACTCGAAAACTTCTAATCTACCACCCAGGATACACCTCCCCGATCGTTTATTTCTTCACATTCTCGCTCTATCCTGGAAATAATTACACGGCATTGATCGTTATTGAGCGCCTCCAATCGCCGCGAGCCCCACGCGTAATTCGTTCCGTTTCACCGTTGCGATTACGTTCGTTCACCGTGCGCGTCACTGTATTTATGTATTTCATTTCATTTCGTTTCAACGACGATGCTTTTCATTCTAACGCGCTCGGATAATTTACGACCGCCATCGGTAATTGATATATTGAGTGCTAGTTTTTGTGATCTATCGTTTCGTTTTAGTGCTAGAAGAATTTTTTTTATGGTTCTTGCGGTTCGTGGCCTAGTACGGAGATCTGGAAATCCTCAGTTGCGTTAAATGCAATTATGTACCGGTGATTTAAAGTGATGTTAATATTCTGTTATCTGCCAAGGAATCGTGCTAGGTACAGCATGTTTTATTTGCATATTTACACGTAATTAGAGTTCGGAGCTCCAGTCACGAAACGAGGAAACTTCTGCAGGCACCGAGCCTTCGGTAAATACGGAACTGCGCGCGGCTTGTTAGAGGAAGTGTGCTCGCGTAGGCAGTTAGGCGAGCGTTGGTGGCATCTTCGAATGCAAATTTAAAGTATAGGTTTAGATCAAGTTTTCTAATCTTAATTACGAATTGTAATGTTGAAAGTTTTAAATAATCCGGATTCTCAAGTTTGAACGAAAGTGTTCGAATTTGCCGGTCTTTGGGTTCCGATTTTAAAATACTCTAATATTCACATTTAAAATTTTCAAATATTCAGATATCCGTACTACGAAACTTAAATTTTTTAAATCAACATTCAAATTTTAACTATCTCTCGCGCATCGTGAATCGCCGTGTAGAACGTCTCGAATACACAGGTCCCCAGACGATCGTTTCCCAGCGAACAATTCGGATCCACGCGTTTCAAAATAGCGATCGACGCACCGAACAAAATATTTTCACACGACGATCCGCGTTCCATTGTCAACAGCTTGCAGCAAGAAGGAATCCAAACGTGAATTCCGTCGACTATAATCGCGTCCGATCTAGCTATACAAAACGCCTCGACCAGGTAACCGCGAGTCGCTTAACCTTATCCAAGAGGCATCGGTGTTTCAGTTATAGACGAAACCCCGTGTATACACCATCTCCGCGATCACTGCGAGCTGATAATCCGCGGTTATGCGTCCCTCGCGACATACTTATTCAATTAAATCTTCGACGCGCCACGGTCTCTCGAAATATTCTCGTTGTAGGCCGTATCGAGCAGCGACCTACATCGACCAGGCCGATTAATTACATTCTAATAAACACCGGACGATAAATACAGACGCGAAATATTTATGCGTCGCGTGACCGGCGAATTGTTAATCGATCCCTTGGTATCGGTGCAACGAGATATCGGCTGCACGGAGTGCAGTTCCTGCGAACTGGAATGCAATTCGGCTGATAGCTCCACTTGAATATTCATGTGCGAGTGTTCGTTTCGTATATCGATTTTTTGAGAATTCTAACTGGATTTTCGAAAGGTTGTGATGCGATAAAAAATGTGCTAACCCAAACAATTATTCCCTTAATTTTTGATAGAGTAGAAAATTGCAGAATGATTTTTTCATGTTTTTAATCACTTTTAAATTTATTTCCAGAGTTAGGACAGTCCCGATCGGCTTTTGAGTTTGTTTTCAGAGTCAGTCTGGCGTCGACCTTCTTTTAAGATCATTTTTCACTTTCACTCAAGTTGATCGTCAAAAAAATTGTTTTTATAACACGTTCTTCTTAACCATGTCTCAACTTTTAACTCGTTAAGCAGAGGACACTTTTAGGTGTCCTCCTTGGCTCCGACAATGGCGAACGTTTAAAATCTTTCGCCATACGCTGCCACGGGGAGAAGAATGGCAGATATAATAAGCAAGTAAAAAAGCGGTGACACTTCCGAACAAAGTCATGAAAGTCAGGTGAAGCAACGAGGAACAGCTGAAAATCCAAGGACAGTAAACTCGATAACTGCGACCACGTTCGTCCCTGAGACGAACGTTTCGCTGTCACGCGGTGCTCCCTCTCGTGTAATTAACGAACCGAGCTAATCACCATCGAGTAACCATTAGCCAAGAGGTATCACGTGGTGCGGGAACATGATTTCCATCGATCCCGCCGCTTCGAACGGCACTCGATGTCGTAACCGCGCCCTTATAACGAGCTCCGCGGTTCCACGTGTTCTTCGGCCTCTTTGTACAGGGTGGTTCAGCAATCAGGTTCGTACTCGACCTGTACAAACGTGATCCATACCTAACTCGCACCTATTAGCGTCTTCAACATATTTTCGTTAACGCTAAACCTACCACTGCCGGTCGAATGACCGGTTTTATACTTTTCATCTTACAATTATCGAAATTGCAGGGAAATTGATTCGATAAATTTCTTTATTCAAAAACATATTGTAATGAAAATTGCACGTAATCTAAATAAATAGACCCTCGTTATTTTTGTAAACTGAAACATTTTAATCACTCTTAGTGGTCGGTAGGTTTAGTGTTAACCCTCGTGCATTGCTTTAATTGCAATTTTTCCTACTGAAATGTTGAACGATTCGGTTGGAACGAAAGTTTGCAGCGTTTTTAAATCAAGATTCAAAGATAAAATTAAGATATGTATTCATAGATTTATCGAATAACACGATGGGTCGCCTAAAAAGTGGCAAAAAGTAATAGAACAGAATGGAACATATGTCGTTGATCAAATCCATTTATAAACGTCTAAATTTGATCTTTGAGTTTTAATTTAAAAACGCTACACAAAAAATTTCTCCATAGAAAGGGGTTTTGGTGCGTAATTTGAAGGGCAATCATTTTGCAACTGGCTCGATGAAGCAGCCTGTACACAGGGAACGACATCGGCGTCGAGGAGGGAAAAACGAGCAGAAGGAAGGAAAAGAGGGGTGAAGGTGGGAGTCGTCTTAGATCGTACGTAGCATGGATACCGCGAGCAATCGCTGTACAAGGTGAATCAAGGTGCGCGTGCACGCAACGTGTACGCATACAACAATGCTTGCGCGCACTCGAGCACGCACGCGGATCGCAATTAGCATACCAGAGCGTTCCAGGAACCGAGCAGAGCCGTTCCGCTCCTCGCTGATCCGAGAGACGAGCCACGCTGACTCATTCGTTCATCTTCGAGTTGTCTCGCGAAGCGCTTTTCACAAATCCTTCTCGAATCTTGTTCCGAACTGTCATCGACCTCAGAAATATTCATTCTGCCCGTAGCCTCGCCGAAATAAAGTACAATGACTCCGTAAAGTATTCAGACATGAAACTCTCATTTTTTCGAAAAATTCCTGCTGTTTCAACTGTTATAATTCTGTAAAAAAAATCGTACGACAATGAACTTGGGCTCGTTTTAAAGCTTGAAGCCTCTAGTTTTACGAGGCATTGTTAATTTTTTCTTAACATTCTTGTGCACGATGTAACAGGTCGTAACCCGAAAACATGTTTTTGCTCAAACATGGTGTAACTTCAAACGGCTGTGGAAACACGAAACAAATTTTTGCGAGGATAAATCCGACGCAGATTCGAAGATTGACACTTTCTCTTTCCAACGATACTAAAAAAATTGATCTGCGTTTTTTTTTTGCAGAGTTACGATACAAAAATTAGGGCCATCTCAATCTTCTGCTTTAATTACCTGCTTAACAAATTCCCTGTTCGCTCATTACATATTTATGTCATTATACACAATGGACCGGTGAGGAAATACCGTTCCTAACCTTACTGAAACGAATGAATGAAAAAACGACGGAGTTTGGGAACGAGACAAGATGCACAATCAAGATTCATTCGTGTTCCATTAAAGCCGCCGAAGATTCTATCGAATCGTTGCAACAGAAGCACCAAGGCACATTGCGTTCCACCGTTTATAGATCTCACGGCGTCGGTAATGGCTCGCCTATTCACACATTCTACTTATAAAAGGAATAAGCAATAAAAGACTTAGCGACTCTAATATACCGGCGGATCTCTGGTCTGTGTTAAAGGAAACCGAGATGTTCAGCTTGCGTAACAAATGACTGAATAATTCGTTAGAATTTTCTTTCGACGCCTGATGTTCCGAGCCATAAAACCGCGATGGCCAACACTTTTACAGGACTCTGAAAGATTCATGATCTTGTTACATTCTTCGGGATTAGGAACCGTTTCTTCGAAGATCGCCAACTGTACATCCGCTATAATGAGTCCCGTTTTTCAACATTCCCCAACGTTAATAAAAAAGAGACATTTTTGCTTACTAAAATTACTGTATATTCTCGATAGATAGAAGAATACGTTTACAAAGTTTCGAAACGATGCATCCCATTGCTTCTTTAAAATTAAATATTAAAGACCACCAAGGCCGATCGCAAACTCATGCGACAAAGTATACTTATCCGCATCCCTTTGTGTCAAAGGTCACGTCCGTAATAAAAGTCGGACGGAGCGACACCCAACGGAGGACGTGTCCCGGCGACAGTTTCGTAATAATCGTCGTGCGCGAGCGAGACACGCGTGTAATTTATGCGAAAGTCAGCGAGAGAGGTGGGGCGATTGCAAAATCGGCAACGACGTCCCGTGATTCGACGAGGGCTTATCGCCGTTGCGGACAAAGGATCGACGGAAGGATCGATCGATCGTCACCGTGAACGAGATAACTCCGCGCCGCTCCGTGGCGAGATCGACAAGCCTCGTGGGGCCCCGGTGATTTTCAGAGAAAGTTCCCGTGCTCTCGTGATCCGCAATATAAAGGGCCCCAACGATGGGGCCTAACTTCGCGCCAGATACACCCGGGGACCACTTTGTATGATAATTGCGTGAAATTGCAGCTTCGTTGCGCGGCCAACTCTAATTCCGTGCCTATACGGTGGCCCGATCGAGAGATCTTCGGAATTGTAGAGCACCAATTCCGAAAGTGAAAAACAAGATCAAGACGATTATGGTGGTTGCGGTTACGGTCCGTGCGTCTCCGACGTACAGTGATCAAATGTACGATGGCTGCCGAGTGCATCAGAACAAACAAGCTAATTAATTCGCGTACGTACGGTTGCACAAAAATAATAGAAATCCACTGTGAATTTCGTTTAACAATTGATTGTTCCAATCCAAAATTGACCCGTGCGAGTGGTTCTAACGTTCCGATTATAAATCCATAAAAACAAGGGTCCAATTATGCAAGATCTAGGTTATAGTTAGCCGAAATGCATTTTCGGTCGAATATGTTCGAACCGTTCGTCGGATAAACGAACCTAAAGGCTGAAATTGTACCTTGGAATTGAAATCGAGCAATGAGATCGAAAGAGAAATGATTCCGGTTTACAGATCGTGCCTTGCCAAGCATCGAAGTCACCGGGGCACTGTCAGCGAGCGAATTTTGACGGCCACCGTCACGTACACGTGAGTTTATTGTTTCAAGTGTTATTACTTTTAATTGGATCGCACTGCGGATGGCTGCGTCCGATTCAGAGCATTATGTCACTGGATTTTCTACTGGATGTAATTGGAATTCCTTGTGATGATTGTGGGTTACGTCATTTTGTAATCATGGCTACCGACTGGGTAATGAAACAATTTAGTATATTGATTTTCTCTCGTTTTCGACGCTGTTTCGTAACGCGTTCGTACGGGCTTCTTTATTGTTCGTTGTTTGGTAACGAGCAGTAGTTAACTGATAATTTAACTTTCGCGTGCTGGAATAAAGTGTTTTTGAAAATTTGAATTTAAAATGTTTTTATATGTGAAAGTCGAATTTGAAAATTTGTATACGAAAGTTTGAGATCGGACGTTTCTATGCGAATATTTGGATTTAAATTTGAATTTCGCAGTCTTCGGGACAACGTAGATAGAAGAAAGACAGTTTCGTAAAATCGAAGTGAAAGTCCACGCAAACGGAGACCGACAAAGCCATTAAAAAAAGTGAATAAAGTCATTAAGGGTCCATTGACACAGAATCGTCGCATACCTGACGAACGAACGGACAAAAAGTTATCCGGAATCGTTTAAGCGGTCGATCTCACGAAAATCTATGTAACATGGCTGATTGCTGATGGAAGGCTCAATTTCGAGGAAAGTTAATAAACGAAGCGTATGAATTTCAAATAATTTCCGGGTTCGAAACCGCGAATACGTGATCGAGTGGTGGAACAGTCGTTTTCTTCCAAAACCGCAGTGAGATACGATTAAATTCTTCATAAAAATCATTGAAGACTTCCTGTTGGTGCTTGGCGTTTTTAATATAAAATGAAGATATAATTAATAAGAGAACGTTTCGGGTACAGCAAA
Source organism: Lasioglossum figueresi (assembly GCA_028455805.1). Taxonomy (NCBI): domain Eukaryota; kingdom Metazoa; phylum Arthropoda; class Insecta; order Hymenoptera; family Halictidae; genus Lasioglossum; species Lasioglossum figueresi. The sequence continues at coordinate 12,919,208 of CM052193.1, read as the reverse complement.
ATAATGGTAGGAAACAGTTGAAGCTGATAAAAATGTGCTCAAGAAATGCTTCATTTCGATATCTGTTCAACATGGAAAATAATAAAATCAACGCGAGCCTCGACGCAGAAAGAGAGACTGCAGGTTCAGCGGGGGTTCGTTGTTCGAAAACGAATCCGATCTGTTGCGTAACGATTGAAATTTGCTCGGCGATCGTTACAAAGTTGCCGAGTGGTGTTAATTGACACTCGCCGATATTTATTTCGATAAAAGCCTCGCAGTGGATATTCGCAGTCGCGTATGCCCGCGATCAATTACCGAGGCCGATAGTTCGGACCAGTTATGTATATCGGATCGATAAATCCTGCTCGACAAACCTATCTGGATTCACTTAGTTACGATAACTTTATGTTAGTACACGATGCGCTTGGCGCGAAATGTCCCGCGAAGAGATTCATCATCGAGCCGCTCGGGCAGTCTCGAAAAAAGAACGAGAAAAAATGAGGACGCGATGAAAATTCTGTCGACTGTACCGTGATCGATTATCGGTTACCAACGAGTGTTTCCATTGGGATTGTCACTCGGTGGATTGGGTATCTGATTTATAAGAAGAAATGCTTCGACACTCGCCTCTGTGTAATTATGACAAATAGTCTGGCGCGAACGTATTCGCTACAGTGTCGTTTGCACCTGAATTTCATAAAAATCGGTCTTTTTTGTTCGAAGAAACTAATATTAAAATTTGGAAGTGGCAAGATCTACGAGGTGTGATCAAACAGTAAGGTGATTTTTTGAATTTCGCGGGATACCTACACTCGATTTTCCTTTTTCTTTTTTTTCTTATGCCGGTACACTCGTCCCGAACATATGTTCACAGTTTCAGCTATATAGCATTTTTTGTTTGTTCGCGAGAAGCATAAAGGTTAGAAGTGTTTTGCGTGTTCGGCGATTTTCTGCTGCCGAAAAAAATGGATCAAATAATTTGCATCGCATTTTGTGTAAAAAATGGAATTAAGTGCTCCAAAACACTTGTATTGTTGACAGTGGCATACGGTGAGTGTACTGTGAGTAAAAAATATGTTTATAAGTGGTACAAGATCTTCCAAGAAAGCCGAGAAGATGTTAATCACGAAGCTCGCCCTGGACGCCCCAGCACGTCAACAACCGATGAAAACGTTGAAGAAGCGCAGAAAATAGCGTTGGGGAATCGTCGAATTACCATTAGAGAAGTTGCCGATGATGTCGGCATCTCGTTTGGTTCGTGCCAAGCAATTTTAACGGATGTTTTGGGCATGAAACGTGTGTCAGCGAAGTTTGTTCCGAAACTGCTTAATTTTGACCAGAAGGAATGTATAAATACCGTTCTATTATTTTGAACCTGTCAAACATATTAACAAAGAAAATAAATTTCTATTTCTCTCCAGTTTGCTGGAATAAAGAAAGAAAATTTTTATTTTGCGTAAAGATCCGCTGTCTAATAATAATGTTATAGTTTTTTCTATTTCGGTGTCTCGTCGAAATAATGGCGAAGAGGGTAACGACAAACATGGTAGGCACGCTGGAACGCCGTCTTCGACTTAATACCGTCGAAATATCGGCGAGATTATTCGTCCGAGCGGACCAGACCCTGATTGGAGATGAGCAAACTCGATAAGGAGGGCCCAGGGTCCTCTCAGAGAGGAATTTTCAGGTCCGAGCAGGTGTCGTGTACCGGGCAACCTGTTTCAAGATGGCTGGAGAAAACGAAGACACAGCCAGCCTGTCGCCTTCTACGACGCCCTGGTCCCGTATTCAAATTCCAGACAACCAGTTCGCCCTGCATTTTAACGTTTCGGATCGGACGATCGCCCGATCGTCCGAAAGTCATAAAACGCTCCACTTTGCCAGCGAAATGGGACACTAGCTCTCGTACAGGGAGCTACATACCTCGAACTTTTACACTAGGTTATGCATTTTGTCCATTTAGGGCGTGCTTGATCTTTTCGAGTGCCATTTCGATGAATTCAGTTCGGAGGAGTCCGACAGGAATTTTATTTTCTTTGAATATATTCCGAAACCTCCGAGTCAAGAAATTTGGTTTGAATTTTATTGAATCGATTTATAAAAATTCACACCTCCAAGATCAAACCAGAGTATAAATACTTCGATCGATCGAGACCGCAGAATTTTACGAATTGATTTAAAGATGTTCTCCGAACGATTTCCAGGAATGCTATTCAATAATCATCACGAAACCTACAGTCAAACTTTAAATGAAACCGCAGACGATTTCCAATTGATGAAGCTTCGAAAGAACCCTTGAACGACCACTGAGAACGCTTCAAACGATCGTAATATCCGCCGAGTCTGTTCCACGAAAAATCTCTGAGAACCATCAAGTATAATCATCCGAAAAACAGGATCAAATGTGTACAGCGATTTCACGGTCTGCGTCGTTCGATTATTATAAAAATCTAAAAAACGATTAAAACCGAGCACCGAAAGCTGGAGCTTCAAATCTTTCGCGATAGATCATTATAAAATTCTAGAGACACGGAACTGAAAGATGATCGACCCTACAATGAAATCGAAAGATGACCAAATCGATCTTTGAAGCAAAGTGTTCGCTGCAGTATGGGACGTTGAAAGCGAGTCTCTTTTGTTTTTTGAGGTTTGCTTCCAAAGAATGATCGAGTAGGACCTCTGGCCAGGCACGTCGGATAGAAACATGATCGCGGATGGTTTCGCGGTCGATCATGGGCGACCTCAAACGCGAATTCTCCTCGGCTCGATTAAATCGGCGATCGTAACCGTTCGCTCACGCAGTTTCGACGGGGAACGTTGCCGCGTAACTTGCCCGGTCTGTGTAATTTGCCAATTATCGCTAATTGAATGGCATAAACCGTCCGGTCCGGGACATTTAATTATCGTCCTGTCTCGAACAGGACTTCCCGCGTTATTCGATCGCGGACTCCGACATCGGGAAATTCTTCGGAGGCGTGCTCGCAGACTTAAGTGCCGCTAATGCGCTGTGACTGATTTAAGGTTCGTTCATCATAGCTGGAACGTTTATGCTTTCTGCTCGCTCGGGTACGAGGCTGCTCGGAATTCGAGCGAGGCGATAGAGAAATTATTTCCTTTTGCTGAAATATCATTTTTAATCACCATACATCATTATAAAAATCTTCAATTTTGTTCGTGGTGGGAAATCAGGTTTGTGCAGAAGTATTTCCTCTCTCGCTGTGAATATTTTGACAGTGTCGACAAGTGTCCGAACCGTACCAGCGACATAAGAATCGCGGAGGACGAGGACGGACGTGTTTGAGAAGCGAGAGCGCTCGCGATCGGCAAGGAGTTATGGGTATAGATTATCGCCGGACAGAGAAAGGACGAGGAATATCGTACAACCGTTAGGAGAGATTGAGAGATTCCCGGCGTTGGAAAGTGGATACCGTAGCAGTCCGAAAGAGAGACCACCGTGGAACGAGGGGCGAGAGAGATAACGTAATCGGCCGGTTAATTCCGATGATCGCCGGCCGATTCGGCTCGTCCGTGGCCGCTCGCGCTCGCGTCCGCAATTAACTTTGTAATTAGGCGTAAAGACGATAACTCGAGGCCGCGTGTCGCTCGACACCGAAAGAAACACCGCGTGGACTCTCGATCGTAGCGATCATTCTACGATCGCGATCGTAGCTCTGCCGCTTTCCCTGAAACGCATTGTTTAGGCCCCGAGCTCGTTTGGTGTAATCAATTTCAAGTCTTCCCTGGTCTATAATGCCTCCAACTAATAATACTTTTTTTGATGTTTTACATTGAAGAATTAATAAATGACGACTACGTTGAAACAAATTTCTGAGAATTTTCTCAAAGCCAAAATTGTTGTAAGTATCGCTATACACGTGGATTGAAAAATGTTTGTGACGGGATTAAGTGCGACTGAATAAATATTGATCCCCTGGATCGGTTCCCGAGCCAGCCTTTGATGCGGTCTGTTCGTATTATTCCCTGTCGCTTTCTCGATTTAGTCTGCTCGATTGTAACTAACCTCACCCTCGCTCTCCTCACCCTATGGTACTCCTATATTTGGTCGGGAACGCATTTGAAGGATCGAGACTGACGATACTCGACGACGCGACGATCTCTGGACCGATGGCTGGCGGACTCGATTTTGCATGGCAAAGGAGATTTACGCTGGAGTTGAAACAACCCTCGCTACTGTGTTTGGCGGGAGGGTTGTTTGATGGCCGAGAAACGCTTTTCAGGTGAGGAAATCACTGGGAAGTGTAAATAAGCCTTTGTTGGACTGCGAATGGTTACGTAGAAGATTCATTCTTGCGGGCGGTTTTACAGAAAGTGTTTTCAATGGTGTCTTTAATTTTACCTTTAATAAAACCAGCCTACAGTTTCCGATCGGCACTTAAAGACTGTCCGAAGTAACGGTTGATTGAAAACAGTTGAAAATTGCACCAGATGTTTCAAAATGGATAACACAGGGAGAAGTCCACGGCGCTTTCGCTGGTAGATCTCGACGGACGTGTCCGCGAAAACGGTAAAAATCTAGATAAATGGGGACCGACCGCCTCGGGAAAGAAGCGCACGCGCGCAACGTGGAAAAAAGTCGCGGAGATGCCGAGGAGATAGATCTCGCGAGTAAAAGGGGGCGAAAACCTGTAGACCGAGCGGTCCATGGATCACGCTCGCTACCAATGTCTGAGCGTAACCTCGAGCCGCGCGTGTGTACACGCCGTGTAAATATTTGTATGATGCACGGCTCGAGCCTCTCCCTTATCTTAACAGAATCTTCGCCACGCCGTGTACACGTATAATCTGTGTCTGATATCGCGGTCCGGCAGAACGCTCGGACGTCGTCAGGAAACGAGATCGTTCTCCAACGTGTCCCGAACGATGAGGGATATCGGGTCCGTTGGGTTGCCTCGCCTAACTTCTGCGAGAGCTCCAAATGAAATGCTCTTGGTCCGGCGACAATGGGAATTAAACGGGCTTTCATTGGTGGGCCCCCTCCTCTCTTTACTAGAACCTTCCCCACCTTTTCGCCAATACCTCAACCAGACCGCGGATGTTTATGGAAATTTTCATTTTACTAGCCAAATTTTTGTTATAGATTTTATAGATCTGGAATAAATAAAAATTTTATTCAATTCGGTGAAAATTTATATTCTAGCATTTTTTTAACATTTTCAGAAGCCACAAATGCGTAAAGATCCGCAGTCTGATCTCAACCTATTAATCCGACCCACTTGATCCCGCATCGTCGCAGGTTCGATACTAATATAATCCCTCTAATCTCCACGTCCCAGCTCGACCATTATCATTCCCTACGACCCCTAAAAGAAAGTCATTCTCGTAATACCAATTATTCCAATCTCTCTCTCCGAATTTCCCCGAGGTGCGATAATCCTATCGAACGCGACGCCGCCAGAAAACGTTTTCCGTTACCAGCGACGTCGCTCTTATCCCCTTTCAAGGCTCACAGTTAATCCCATTAACCTTCCATTTCGTTCTAATTGCGTCGCAAGAAGCGTACACACGATACGTTGTCCCGCAAGGTACCACCGGACCAGTCCGGAAGTTCGTTCCACGACCTCGCCGCGAAGACGCCGGATAATACGTAGCAATAAGCATAGTAAGTTCAGGACGAGAGGCTAATGGCGCACGCCGATTCTGTCAGCCGATGGCCAGCAGTCACGCAATTCCACCGTTTCCATGCGAATCACCTACGGGAACCGTTTAGCACGAGGACTCGCCGCGATCGGGCTTCCTCGAGGAACAGCCACCTAACTTTTTTAATTAAGACGCCACCTCTGGCCAACCCGCACCGGATAGAACAACTTTTCCTGTTTTCTTCCGTCCATTTTGAACGGCGCCCATCTAAATTGCCAGCTGCAATTCCCCGCAGTCGCTGGTTCTGACTAGTTTCGGTGCCGAGTTTCCGGTTTGATGAAATTTGAGGGCTCGACTGCTAAACAATTATAGCAAAGTTAACCCATTCCCGTATTATATTTCTCGTAGCTGCAGCGAATGGTGTGTCTACATTTAACTTGATTTAAATTTAAAATTCTGCTGTTTTATCTTTTTTCTTCATAGAGATTTTGAGGGACGCGCGAGTTAAACCGAGGAGCCGTTCGGATGCCGGCGACGACTCAATTAAAGCCGCCGGCGCAACGGAAATTAATTACAAGCATTAATCGAATTAATTGCCCTCTAATTTCCAGAAAACGTATCGACCACGCTCGCAGCTATCTAGCCGCGGGATCTCGATAATCATCTCTCACCACGGCCGGGGAAACGCTTTCGAGCAATTCCTCGGACGTTTAATTAAACGCCGAAAAACGCCGCGCTAGGTAATTGGTCGCCAGACGGTAAAGGTGAAACCGGCAACGCTCGTTTTCGTCGTGCTTCCACGAAACGCTGTTTAAGAGGAAGAGACACTTCCACGGAGCATCGTAAACATTGTGCATCCCGGTGTAGAGTTGGGATTATCTCGAAATCTATCGACGACACAACGCGATCTTTTATATAGAAACTGAACGACATTGGCGACAAAAATTCCACAACTTTCCAGCATTCCTTTGCTTCTGCATTCTAATAAAATTTGTTCCGCTCAAATACAACAAAAATTTACTTCTAAATTAATGCCCAATTAATTCCTGAAGGATTACCGAAGGATTACCGAAGGTACCAAGCTCGCAACAAACAGCAATCGAACCCAAAACGACACAGAACCCATTCACGAACTCAGGAACCCAGCTACCACGTACCGACTCCCTCGTTCTAATCCTAATCTCGGGATGGTTATCGCTTACAAGGGTAACGCTGGCTGCAGAAGCTTTCGGCATTGATTTACTTCGCCCGAACACTAATCCCCTTTTACGGATACGCGCGTGATGTAGTAGGATTCCGCACGGGAACAAGATAATCTGGATATCAACATCTTCTTCGGTATCCGAGTCTGCCAGTGCTTCATCGTTTCGATAACAGGCGCCGATATTCACGCCCGTTTGATGGAATGACGCTCGCGGTACCATTCCTTGTCCCTGGCTGCAGTCTTCGAGGCTTCCGAGATAAAGCAACCGGATTCTGTTTGCGTCAGCCCTTCGCTGACACTGGTGTTGTCAAATTGGTGCGGATCATTGGAAATCCTGTTCGTTTCGTTACATCTTGGCATTTTAATATTTCGTACATCAGAAAAATGTTCTAAATCAAAACTGAATTTTTAGCGCACAGTGAATTTTAGTTTAGAACTGTAATATACGAGAGGGTTGACAGAGTGCTCGGTGTCACGCTCATGTTTATTTATTAGTATTCATTTCACGGAAGCAAAATTTAATGAAAAACTTGCCAGAAGCCCCATTAGCAACCAGATCTAACAGTCTCTCAAAACCAGTCCTTATCGCAAGAAAAAACAGAAATTCGAGCCAAAGCCGTCCGATATCAGATTCGCAACCAGTCCAGCAGCCTTACGCGAGTTCGCTATGATGCAGCAACGGTGCAACACGGTATTTCTTTGGAGCACAGCATCGAAAGCTCAGGTAACAAGGGGCCCGGCCTGTTGATCTTCTATCCCGCGTAACACATTCGCAACATTGTGATTTATTAGCAAACAAAAGAGCGATCTCGCGTCCCCCGCGGGTCCAGGACCGCGTAGAATGCAACGGAGGATGCAACTAGGCGAGCGGTGCACCGCCGCTGATACCATTGTCGTAGGAAACCACATGCAAATCAGTGGACAGCGGCCCTCGACGGCGTGTCATAACGCCTTATAGGTAGAATCACGGCCGGAGTTTCCTGCCTGCGGTGGCGACCACTCTGTTCTCTCTCTTTCTCTCTTTTTTCTCGGTTTCTTTACCTTGTTTTCTGCACTTCCTCCCCCACCGATGCTGCTGACGTTTTATCGTTTCCACGAAAGAACCCACAAAGGACAGGATGTCCACGGGTCATTGAGTCCCCTTTCCGAGGATTCTATTCACAGGACTAGAGCGGCGGACGCTGGCAGACCATACTTAACGAAATACTGCAAATTGTTTCGTTTCTACTCGAATCTGAACGAAATGTTTGTACGCAGGTTTTTCATGAACCAAGAAAAATATTTGTCAAGAAAATGAAACCGGATGCTTCGGAACGATCCTGACATCCTCAGGAAGCGCTGGCGTCGCAAGCCATTCGAAAGCGAGAGCGCGGTCCGGGGTTAATTTCTAAATCCGCAATCTTCGGTTCGGTCTCCGGCGGGTGTTCTCGACAATGGCGGCTAGGTGGCCAGATAAACGAGAGTCACGAGCCAGTCCGTGGAGCCCGATGCTCTCCGGGATGTCATTTATCGGTGCCTCGTTGTCGAAGAAAGCGTGTTTAGAAACGGAGGAAGAATTTAAGGTTCGCGCCGTGAGAGGCCCGGTGACTCACGAACATCTCTCCTCTCTTCTCTCTGCTCCTCTTCGCGCTCCTCTTTGCTCCGCGCAATCGAGAAGTCGTTCTCGATCTCGCACGAGGGCAAAAGTCTGGCTCGCTTCGCGAGGCGGCTTCTTTCCATCAGATAAAGAGATGCGCGCGGGCATAGCCAATGAAGGCGAACACTTTTCCCTCGCGGGAGTACTCGCATTCATCCGTTGTTCCGCCGCGTGCATTTATAGCGCACGCGTGCATATCAGCACGCAAGACGACGGGCCTAGGTGTATCGCCTTTTACAACCAGCCCTCTCCTCCTACCTCTTCCACCCTCCGCAACCCCCTTGCACGCCCCCTTATCTAGCCATTGTGCCGCGACTCCCTCATTGTTCGAGCCTGTATCGCTGTTTTCGCAATGTCGTTCCGCTCCCGACGCGGCTACAACGCTGCTCCGACGTTGCATAACGAACATTTCGATCGCCTGCTTTTCCTACCAGCTGATTTTCCGAGCCGATACCGCGAACACTTCGCCACGGACTTGGGAAAACGCGAGACCACGGTAACCCGACGTAACGCGCCCACTCTTTTATCTTCTACGCGATTTTTCCGGCTCGTACCGCTGTGCGTGTCTAATGGAAAAAGTTCTTAATCGGATCTTATCCGCGTTCTGCGGACCACCCCTTTAGACCACCTACCATTTTCCGAATACAACCGGACAGAGTATCTTAATCGAATAAAGAGAATTCCGAGGGAAAGTTGACGAACACGATTTTCTACAAGGAAACCGAAAAGAAAAATAGAACAGACTCTGCCGAACTGTACGCGCATAAATCGACCACCCGACAGCAAGACAGACATCTCAATGCGCAAGCGGAAAGACTCGCCTAACTCTCTCGAAGATCAATTATTTCACCGCGGAGATGCTATCACTGAAAAGAATACGACTCCTAACCGAAGCAATTAACGACAAACGATCGTAAAGCCAACAAATTTCATTTTTTCCCGTTTTCCCAGCCCGCGCGTTGATTGACAACTGCTAACAAGGATCGAGCAACGGTTATCTTGATTTTGATTTTTTATCGAACGAATTTGACGAGCGAGACACACACAAACAGTCCGAGCAGAATGTCGAAACTCGCTCCACTTTCGATACTCGCGATCAGTGCGCACACGCATGTGTATCGGGGATTAGCGAACCATGGAACGACACTCATTACACTGTCGTTCATCACGGAACATTACCGGGACAAGGTTTCTTGCTCAACGTCCAATCCCGTATCAATCATTCGCCGAGAGCTTAGACACCTCCAATTAATTTCAATCGATCGTATCCGTGGGACTCGGGATGCATAAATCTCCCGCCAATAAAACGGACACAAGGCTCTCCGCGAGAGAGGATCCCTTTGATGTTGCCTGTTGATCTTCCCAGCGGTTCTTTACTCCTGGATCGTTGCCGCGTCATAGATCCATCAATCTCCGGAGCGATTGAAGCTGCGAGGATTTTGTGTTCTTTATTGTTCGTCAGGAAATCTCGGTGGCGTTTCTTCGACTGGCAGACTATCCGCTTACTTTCTTCTTCTGGACTGTCCAAAAGACTGTCTGGAAGACTATGGCTAACCATAGTTCACGAAATCATCAAGTTTCCTATCACCCATGAGCAGACCACGCGCATCGACACGCAGCACGCGCTTATACAGTCCCGAGGGCTTATTACCTTCGAACAAAGGCCCGCTCTCTTCTTCTTCCTCTTCTTCTCCGCTCGCGTTATTTATTGCATCGCGGGTCTAAATGATTTTTGCGACGCTGCAAAATTATCGCGCCCCCCGGCGGTTCTCCGGCCGGTGAAAAATTGCGTACCTTCCGTCGAACAATTGATAGTCATTGTTGTTCGAGCGTTCCTAATTAGAATGAAAGGGAATAGCCGGAGAAATTCAATTCCGCTTCCCGTCGAGCGAACGTCATCGTAGAAACGTATATTCGAAGCGTAGACGTTAAAACTTGAGGATAAAATTTACCTAATGCCACCCGAACGTCACAAATGGCGCATCGAACGCCGTTCCAGTAAGCATTGCCGCGAATCGGTTAATCGGCATAAAAATGAGAGACTGCACCGTCTGCATCGTCAGCAGGGCCTGCATCATGCTTGGGCAAGTTCACGGAACCGATCTTGAAAATCCAACCCCCACGAAGCGGAATGCACGTCACGAGAGCGGAATCGTCACGACCGAAAGTCGCTATGTGCCGTGCGCTCGCTATTATGCAAAACGGGCCGTGACGGGCGCAGGCCGGATCATCGGCAGAAAAGCACCTCTTCGACAATTTCCCCAACGTTCATGCATTATTTACCATTATTTGCCTGGGCCTCCTTGCTGGTCGCACCGTGAAAGCGGATTTTTCACCGTGGTTCGTTTTTCTAGGACGACGAGGGACCGCGTCGATTTATTCTCCCCGGGACTTGGAAGACCGTGTCTGACGAACGAAACAGAGACGAACACTCCGACGGGACTCTTTCGCGAGACTTTCGCGAAAGCGACGGGATAGAGATCTCGCGAATGGCGAGCAGAACGCGTAATCGTCAGCCCGGAATTTCTAATGCGGGACCGGCACCCGGTGGTTAGTGGAAAGTGCAGAACGTGATCCGGAGATACAGTGATCGGGATGGAAATGGGTCCGATCGAGGTGCTCCTCGGATTCGAATTAGTATTTTCAGCCAATTATGAATTTTCAGAAATATTTCTGAGAGGACATTCTGATTCGAAGACTGGAAAATTCAAGTGAGTTTAGGAATTTTTTAATTTGGTACCGAAGAAGGTCTCTTCGAATAAGTGGAAGAATTTTATCACAGATGCCACTCTACCGACAGAAATTGTTTCAGAAAGATTCTAGTTACCGATGGACATCTCCGTCTCCGTCTCGATCTGAATCCTGATCCATCGGATCTGAATACAACCTCTCGGATTAAAAATTCTTGACATCGGCGCACGCCCACGCCGGGTCCTTCCGAAAAAGAAAGATCAGAGCTCGGGGACCTGCAACGAACGACCTCGGGACAGCAGAAGAAGCGGATCAACACGCTGCATTCCGTTATTACGCGTTCCACTTTGATCGTCTCGCAACAACCACCTTCGTACTCTGGCGTGCCCTCTATGTTGCGCACGTCGATCGGCCGACCGCCGTATTTGGTTCACGGAAATAGCACGCGTGTACCTGGCCAGGCGAGAGAGAAAGATGTGATCGTCGACGAGGGGGAAAGGGAAAAAGGGGGAGAAGACGAAGAAGGATCAGAGGCGGGCACCGATCGGGCTCGAATTAATTGCCGTAACACCGGTTCCTCCCTCTCGACGAGAGCGAGCGCCGCGTACGGAATTACGGGCGTGTGTGGGAAAGTGTGCTGAATCGGCGGCAGGTCCGATCCTCTTCGGGCTTTCTTGGGTGTCGGTTCTACCGTTCGTCCACGAGAAGATTGCACGAGGCGATACCTGACGTCGCGTTCCGAGAACTGTCCGAACAATGTACGAATGGTGGGGGTCACTACTGGCGTAACGATCCGTGCAGTAGGATCGTGATTGGCTCCGAAGGACCAAGAGTGGGGATCGAGAGGAGCAAATGGAAATCCCCGTTGCCCCTCTGTCATTTCACAAACCACCATCTCGTGGATGAACAGTACATACTGTCGGGCTTCTCTATCCCCAGTCATTAACACCTTGCCGTACCTTTACTTTTACGGTTACAGCGATTAGAACGTCTTTGCGCACGAAAATGTCGTAAAAGGGAAAAGAAAATGTATATTTTTGTACGGCACCATTTATTTCAATGCCTAAATATTGATTACAAAAGAATCAAATTTGATTCATCTGAAATGAAACGCGTAACATTCATATTTGTTAGACTCTGTTCAAAACCTTCATCGCGAGTCTGGCTCGTCAAAGTATGGCAAGGGGTTAAGGTGGTAGACTCGTTTCCAGGATTGCAAGGGCGTTTTCAGTAGTCAACAGCACTAGATAAGAGATCAATCTAGGCTGCAATTGCCTCCAAATTTTCTATTTTTACGTTTACGAGGCGTAATTCTCATTATTCAACAGCACGTAGCTGTCGCAGTTTTATGAAAATAGCTATATAGCTTTATGCATCCGAATAATGCAAATTACGTCTCGTAAACGTAAAAATAGGACTGTCGAGGACGATCGCGGTCCAGATTGATCTTTTATCTAGCGTTTTTGACTATCGAAACCCCCCATCTTTGCGTTATCTTGAAATGAGAAAGCGCATCCCACACCCTTGCAATCGTGGAAACGAGACTACTCCTGTGCGTCTGCGAGTCCCTTGAAAAAGGGTTAACTATTGACGGAGACATTTTCGGAACCGAGAAAGTGGATTTAATATCTCATCCCGCAATGATCGAGCTTTCGTCATCGCACGTGAAAGCCGTGGAGGTCAGAACAATTAAACAATTGTCAGTGGCGACCCACTTGACGCGTCCTTCCTCGCGCCTGTGTTCACAACGCGCGCCACTGTTCGCCACGCGGATGAAAAGGAACCAGCGAAAAGAAGAAAGAAAGAAATAAAGAAAGATCGAGGAGAGCATCGCGCGCTCCGGGATATATGATGTGCGATCGTTTCGATCAAGATCGAACGTCGTCTTATATGGAGAGACGTTCCACGGCGAGAGTAAGAGCGTTGTCGACGAGAAGCAAGCCCACCCTATTTGTTTATTCGCGGCGCATCGACGTCGAGGTACAATCCTGTCGTAATTGCGGCGCTGTCCGATCGAGATCTCCGGCTCTCGATCTGGTGGGGAGTCGAAAGAGCAATCTCTGCAACTGTATTATTTATTGTTCGATCCCAGACAATGTTCGCAGTTAATCATTTTCGGTAATAACAGCCGAGAGCGAAATCGAAGCCTCCTTTTTATAGGTCTCGACAATATCATCGGACTGTGGGAATTTATACGATATTTTGAAAATTTGCAGAAGCCACGCATGCATAAAGATCCGCAGTCTAAATATCACGTTTCAAATCGAATATAATTTATGCTGGCTGGTTTAAGATCTCGTTGTTCGAAGGTTAAGACTTTTCTGTTTGCTATACATCTTGATCGTCGGTCTCGATCGTTGCGAATCGATCGAAACTGAAATGGACGACGAGCATCGACTGGTGAAAGTCAACGACACGTCTGGGGCGTATGACTTTTGTTGAGGAACGCGTCGGCGCTGGAACGAGCGGAGCACATCTCGAATCTAATTATCGAGGAACGCTTTGTGCGTATAGGAAGCCGAACAACCGTTTGCGGGCTTAACGACTCGCAGCAAGAAAGGAATCGGCCGCCGGAGGAGGCTGAGAAGACGGCTGAGAAACATTGCTGCTGGCATTGCTGACTCCGACAGTCCGCTGCTGCTATAGTCTTCTACAGTAAATTGCGCTAGGTTTTTTTCCGCGAATGTTCCAGCCGGACCTCTACACTTTTTGCCAAAACTACAGAGAAAGAAATCGAGAAAGGAAATAACGGTAAACTATTAAATTTCGAACTAATTTTTCGTTTGGTTTCTCTAATTTTTTAATTGAACTCTTTTCGCGTCGAGTTAATCGATTTTTAAAGATTTTTGTACCGATGCTCTTACTTCTTTGTGCGAACGAGATCGAATCGATACACGTTTCCATAAAATTTCGGTCACCGGTGTCGTTGACCTCCTTCAAGACACTAAGCAACTGACCGCCACGAAGAAAGTTACAAGAAAGTGATGGGAAACTTTAGACAGAACCGCTCACGTGGGTAGTGGTGTCATTAGAGGGTCGGGAACTTTCTTAAAATGTTCGATATTAACCGATCCTCGCAAATTGCGAACCTGCGAATCATTTTACAAGAATTCCAGCGTGCTGCTTTTGTCAGAGTCCCGTTCCCGATCAAATATATTTAAATATTAAATAAAAATACCAATGCTGCTATTCCTGTTGGATGTCTAATTACGACTGTTCCCCAACCGAATAACTTCAATCTTTTATTTCGTGATCCATAAACTCGTTCACGGAAATAGGAAGACGAAATAAAAGCATCTCGGTGATTATGTCACGGCGTGCACCTCCCAGCACGTGGCCGCTAAATGCCAATGCCTCGCGCGTCCAGGATCCGAGGACGTGCATCGTCGCAATGTGCATCACACGATTGCATCACGTACGTCCACGTGTTTCCGCCTGAAACGGAGTTGTCACGTGTGTCGCGCGTACGTGCGGATCGTGTCGGGCCACGCGTCTCCCGGCGAGCACGTGGTGTGTACGACAAACTGATTACACGTTTAATTAGCATAACACAATGAGTGGCGGCGAATAACGCGCGGGATTTAGCCTGCCGATTAAACGACGCGACGAGACCCGCATTGTTACGTCGGGACAATTGCGAACATTTTATATAACTGTCGTCCCGAACGATCGTTCGCGATGGTTTACGCAACGGAGTAATTTTAGACATTTATTAGAAACGCAAATAGACGGCCCCTAATAAATTCACTTGGACGATGAAAAACGATTTGAATACATTACACGACTACGCTAACCTAGCAACCACTGGGAAACGGTATCCTCCGCAAACAACCTAATTGATTAGCTAATGCGCCGAACCAATTAGCACATCATTCCCAAGTGGAATCAACAGCCCAATCAGCAGCTTTCATCGGGCGAGTCACTTGCACAACTCTGTTGACGAGGGTGCTCCAATTTCGAGGCACCCCCATCAGCCCGATAGACAAAGGGCTCGTTGTCCAGGATGGGAGACGGACTTTCACTTCGAAAATCGCATGGTTGGCCGGTCCCCGATCCTGGGACACCCGGTGTGTGACGATACGCTGGATCGATCGATACTTCGAGACGCGTTTTGTTCGACAGGCTTTTCCACAGGCTGCTCTGGAGTCAGCGGCCTCGCTAACCTCGTTTCTGGCATCCTCGGCGACCTCGAGCCGATGTTCGGCCTCGTTTGCGGGAGTCATCGAGCATGTCGTTCCCTGATCTCGTCCCATGACTCTTATTTCGGGGTACGAAGGCAAGTTGAGCTGAAGTTCGCCATTGTTCGCGTCGTAAAAATGTTGAGAAAATTCCAGCTCTAATTATAAACGATGCAGTACGTACCGTGATATTATAATTTGAAGTCCAGCGAAGAATTTCGAAGCTGGATTGCGAAACTAAGCTAGTGTATCGAATAGTTTCGGGCTGACAGGCGAGGCAGGTTCCCATAAAAGCGTTCGCGGGGGAGATTTTACACATGGCCGAAGCTAATCGATAATACGACATCGCCGGTGTGTCGGTAAACGGTCCGACGAGTTTCGCGGCGTATTGTGGGAAACGTTCGATCCAAGATCGCGGAAGGAGGATCGGGTTTCGCACTTCCGCGCGAGGACCTCCTGACAGCCGGTCGACGGCTATACGCCGCGAACAGGTCTGCCAGTGGAAAAATGTTAATGCTCGCAATCGACGTACCGTGAATTCGCGATAAATCGACGACCGTCTCCTCTGAACGCCGACGGTGACGAGGCGGGATAATCGATCACGACACGGGGATAGCACGTGCTTTTGCCGCCGATAAGGTAAACGCAGTCGGGGCTCTGTTTATCAATTCCTTTTTTCTTCGACATTCGGGAGCTTCCAGCTACTTTTCTAGTTATCAAATGAACACCAGAATTTTTTTCATTCGATTCGTTACAGATTTTTTAATAAAAAGGCACTCCATCTCGCAAAGTTTTCAGAATTCCACTGGTAAATCGCGTTCTACGCAAATTCCAATTACGGTACTTTTTTGGGAGACAATTCTCTAAAGATTGCAGGGTTTTTCCATTCTCCCCCTCCTAAAAATCGAAACACAGAATATATGCGTTTTGTGCAATTTCTTTGGTTATCGAAGACTGGAATGGCCTTGAAAAATTTCAGCTTTCCAAAAGCTCCGTAATAAATTTCCAGCCAACATTTGCCTTTCCGAATGAGCCAAGTTCCACATTCCTCCGATCACGATCCGCAGTCATTAAACCTCAATATCGTGTCCACCGTGGACCCGGTACCGTTTCAAACAGTACAGCCACGTATATAGAAAGTTTCCCGATACACGAATCGTCGACGACGCGTTATGGCTGTTTGATACGCGCCCCGAGACGCCGTCAAAGGACGTCCTCGCGTACTTGCGAAAGGTTCGAACGAGGCCTTCGGGCGACTATGGAATTCAGCTCGAGCTTCTTCTCGCGGAAGGATTGGAATTAGCTGGCGAGGAACGTGATTCTCGTTTCTAATTTCTCGTTCGTTCCTTTCCGCCATTATTAATGTAGCAATCTCTCCGGGAACGTTTCCCGTCCGCAAACAACGTCCCATAAAAATCGAATTAATCTCCGAGTCGTTAGACGCCTTCGAAAGTTCTTCGATCAAAAGTGCCTATCTGCAAAGCAATTCGGGTGAAGATGCCTATAGATCTTCAACGAATGTAGTACGCGCATCTCTGTCAAATTGACATACTTTATTTCTTCTGTGAGCCATCCGTTATAGAATTTTTGTGCATTTATTTTATCAACGAGTAGATGTTTCAAACAGCGGTAGAATTAAAAGAATTAAATTTCAGTATAGCAATCAAGTGTCTTAGTCCCCGAGTTTCCTAGAGATTCAGACAACTGTCCAGTTAATAATTTTCATAGAATCTTGGATGATCGTTCGAGTCCTGTATCAGAGTCCAGGGACTCGAAGAACAGCAGTTAATAATTTTGATGCTTGGATTAACAATTTGAATCGGACTCGAAGATCGACAGTCTACCGATAACGTACCGTGAACGAGTAGTTGTTTTATACGGTCCTAGAATTATCAGAATTAAGTCCCAGTCTAGCGATCCAGTGTCTTAGTCCCTGAGTTTTATAGAGATTCAAGCAAATGTCCAGTTAATATTATAATTTTCATAGAATCTTGGACATCTACCGACAAAGTACCTCGGTCTTCGAGCTTTCTAGAGGTTTGCACAGCTGTCCAGCTGCGACTGTCGCGATAGAGTCCTGACTGTGCGAGGGTCACTTACGTCCTAGCAGAAATCAGGCCTGAAAGACGCGAAGACGATGGACTTACCTCGTGTGCCTGGTCCTCGATGCTTCTCAGGACGGCGAGGTTGCGTATGGTCGCTCTCCGCGACTCGAAGGAGGATTCGAGCCTGGTGGCAGCGTTCCCGACCTCCTCGACCAGTCCCCGTGCCCGTTTCACCGACAATCTGGAAAGATAAAAAGGAACCGTGATCGCGCGGGGCTGTGCGGCGCACCGTTAGGAATTCTTGTTGCGTCTTATCGCTAACGAAACATCGAGCCCTAACTCTGCGATAGTCCGCTGCGGCGCATAAGGCACGAGTGGGCGCTGACTAACACGCCGCCGGACGTTATCTTCGCATTAAAATGTCCTTCGGGGCCAGCTATGCACCGCCGAGAATCTTACCCGGCCGATTACTCGTGTAAGAGTATGCTCTTTCTCTCGCGCGTTCAACCTCGGCCAAAGACTATTCTATAAAATAGACTCCGCCGGACGCCGCACCGACACAAAGACGCATAGGTGTCCTCTTTCAGCCGAACTGTCTTCGAGCACTCTCGAATCCGAGGGAATCTTAACCGCGAATCTCTGACAAGCTGGGTGTCTCGAACGGAAACCGACGAGTCATCGCCGGCGGATCGCCTTTGAGTCTCTTGTGTTTTTTTCTTTTTTATTTGTTGTTGGGGAGAATTCAACATTTTTCCTCGGAGAAATTAATAGACGAATAGATGATAGTTTAGTGGCCGGATGCTGGGAGAGATCCCTGGAACCCTTGTCGTGATTATTAACCTCAGGAAGTCTTGGGGAAGGGCTCCTTGAATATACCACATGGAAAACGTCGAAGGAATACTGTTTCTCTCGTAGCAAAAAATTCTATGAAATTATGTTCTCGAGACTGTTGCTAAATTACTGATTTTGGTCTAGCAAAGATATTGTCAAAAATATAGATAAATTATATTTCCATTAACAGTACGGTACAACTTTTATGCACACGCCTATCCTTAACCTGTCCATATTTTTAATCGTATCTTTGTTAACCCAATTTGGTATCAATCTGGTACAGTAGGACCTCGACTCGACTTCCCAGGAGAAATGGAAGGTACCGATTGGATCCTGAAGAAACAATAGCGAGATTCGCTGGTGGGTAGGAGTTTCTAGTTCGCAGGAGTTTATGGACAAGGTCTAACCTAACGTGCTCGAGGTGCAGAAGCGGTGCTGCGCGTTCTTCGAGAGAGGAGATCGCCTCTTCAGCGTCCCGCGATGTCCGCCTCAATGTTGGATCCGTCAGCAACCGGGCGAGAGGCGTCAACGTTCCAGACAGGCTGCTGCATTCCTTCAGCTCGGACATCTCCAGGGCCAGTCTGCGACCTGCAGCCTGCCACTCTGTCATCAGGCTGTCGTACTCCTGCGGAAAACGGAAATCACGCCATTACTCAAACTGTGATTGCGAAAGTTAATCAGGGAACGGTCTAGCCTCCTCTACTGCAACGACTTCCGCACTCAAACGCGCATTCTTCCAGTTGGGTCTGGTTCTTCGAACAATGATCATTGCTCCGCGTTATTTAGTAGGAAAATTATGGTTCTATAATATGGTTATCTATCGGTGCGATAAAACGAACAAAGTTATAACGAAGGCACAGGCTATCGAAGCGCGCTGTACGGTATCGACATCGACGCAAAGTACTCAGAATACAGGACAGGCACACCTTAGCTACCAGTCCGTTCGATTTGCTTATTATGGTGCATTCTCGGTCGATCGAAATTCCAATCACATGGAATCATCCACCGGAGGAATATAGAGAAATGCTTCTGCACCGACTAATTGGCGTTGGCTGTCAGCAAGCCAGCTTCTCAAAGCGTTCCACAGCCCTCTGACAAATGCCAAGCGTTACGTGTCTCTACCGGCTGCCGTACTCTTGGCACAATTAATACCAATATTGTATAATCAACAAATTATGCGGAAGAAATTTTTGGCGCAGCTTTCGAGCGAGCACCGAAGCGAAAGAGTGGTTTTGGAGCGAGGTAACTAGCGGCTTTAAAGGTTAATTCTTCATCCGAGACTGGCAGCGGTAATTGATTTTTCTAATTGCTCCCGATGATGTATCATCAGGCCCGGCGGGTTCTTTCGGGTAGCACTTATCGGACCACCCGAAGATTCTCTAGAGATGCGAGTTCGTCGAGGAGTTATGAACGATTGCTGCTCATCGTCTCGAGTTTGAGCTATCGAGCGACCCTCGAACCACTTTACGACAGCGATACAGAACGAGTGCACTGCAAATAGTCTGCCCCCGGTGATGGTAGATCCAACGATCGATCAATCTTACCGATGATGATTCCGCGATATTGAGACGTCAATCGATCGGTTGCATTCTCGAGCTTGGACGCCTCTTATCTATGATTCGACCGGTTTCTTTTTCCCTCTCGCGCTCCAATTTTCGAGGATTCGTCGCACTGTTGTGACCAGACCGCGGACGCATTAATAAAAAAAGTAGGTGCAATTTAACCCTTTGAACTCGGAGCTACTTTAACTCGAAGATTAAAAATTTCTTCCTAGCCTAGAATAATTTCATTCCATATGATGTTTTTCATTTATGGATATGAATTGATATAATACCTCGTACAATACTTAAATGCGTGGTAACTCGTTAGATGTCAACGTGTTTAAAATAATCGGAGAACATCGATCTACGCTATTTTGTACTGTCATTGTTCGTCTATCGTAACTAGAATTCGAATCTGTGCGCAAAATAACAATTTTTCCAACAAAGGCCAGAGAACAATCGGCCAGGCGAGAAAGTTCGAAATTTCGAAGGAGCTCGCGGAGTACCGTACGCTGCAGGCATACACGCATAGCACGCATAGTAAATCCTCGTTCCGAGGATACCTGGTAGAAATAGGTAGCCGAGTGGCGTCTGTGGGAGTCCTTACTTTCTGCCGAAGAATCCCATGCTCGCCGAAGCGACCGCGACGCACTATGTTACCGGCTATCTCGGCGAGCATCGGCTGACCGGGTCGATAATTTATAAAGATTTTCCAAGCAGCGGCGGAACAGTGCAATTTTCTCCTTGTAACGCTTTCCGTGCGCGGGTATATCGGCTGGCAAGGTCGCCCGAAGACGGCTTATCGGCCTCTCAATAAATCGATAACATCAGTCGCGCCGACGTTTTCCATTACCGACGACTCGATAACGGTCAACGCGATTTTTACCAACGTCCCTGTGGCCGAGAAAATGAGAAAGACGAGCTGCGAGACGATTTGACGCGGCGATCTACGATTTAGATCGCGTCTAGGATAGATATCGATCGAACGGTCCGAGGTGTTGCGGATGACGATTTTTAATCGATTAGATACAGTCGGATGAAGAAGTCTACGTACAAATCCCTTCGCTTCTTCGAGAATGAATTTTTCCGAAGCGAATCGGACTATTTCTGATTTTTTAAATAGACATCGATCGAACGAGACAAAAATAAATATAGTTAAATTCATTCTTACAAGACCACGAAGAAAGATTCGACTCGTCCGAACTGGTTTTTAAAAAGTTATTCGGCGTTGAAGTTACGCGTACTTTTTTGACAGACTGTATCTCGACGAAAAAGGAAACCAGCGATCTAGTAGATTGCTCCTAGAAATCGGATGGTATAAAAACTGTTTTTCTCCGTATCACTCGTTTGACTATAAAAATACGACGGAATAAAATGGTCGATTGAATGAGAGACGGACAATTCCACCGGACGCGCGTGTCTACCAACTGCGAGAGCAGATTACGAAGAGCGTAACGAATCGCCTTCGAGATATATCGCGTCCGCTCGTTTTTTTTTTGTTCTTAACGGGACCCATTAAAACCCCATTAACGAGAGAAGGTGGCGGGGCGAGAGACATTTTTGTTTGGAATGCGACTACTACGAAATTACTATTGGAGTGGTCGATCGACAACGTTGGATTTTTCTGAGAGAGATCGTGCCCGATCGTTCTATTGCAAAATAGTAGCGTGAAATTACGAATTGAAAAACAGGTGACAATTTTCCCATTGATAATTCAAAAATTGCGAAATACTTGTACCAACAAATTTTTTGAAGATCTTTCCAGTAATTACAACGTCCCAGAATGTCCTTCGATAGTCAAGCACCGTTGATACATCGTCAACATCGGTCAGTGCCACCGGAATAATTGCCTCTCGATTTTCGAGAGGACAGCCGACACGATTATTACGGGCCGGTGCCATAGTAATTTTTCATCGAACCTGCCGAATCACTGTCGTGACATTCGGTCAACCAACCAGAACATTCCTGATCGTCTCTCTGCGAATGCGATCGTTTGCTCGAGCAATTTGTTGTCGCGATGTTCGATTCACTTGTCATCTGTTCGGAATAAATTGCGAGCCTGTTAGAACGGGAGCCTTCGAAATTATGATCTCAGGGTGCATCGTTGTATGCACTTGCACGGAGAAGCTTCTGCAAAACTCGTAAAACAGCATAAGCCATCTTATACACCGTAGTCCTTGGTCGAACAAGAGCAAAACGCGAGTATGACTTTTGTGCAGCCGCGACGTTTTCCTGACAGGCGAATCCTCGAGTCGAGACGACATAAATTCGAGGATCTGCATCGAGAGGAGCTACGTCGCGTCGGCTCGAGGGCCCTGGCCGCGGGTCTCCGGATTTAAGGAACGCGGATTTACATGCTCGCGGAGTGGTCGTTCGCAGAAAAAAATCCGCAGGAAGCACTCGAGGCCGATGCAAATGCGCGCGGCGCGGCTTCAATTACCTTATAGAACGCGATCCACAGCGACTGGTCGTGGTTTTCTTCCCGCCTGGGAATGTGTTTGCACAGCGTGTCGCGGTCCGCTATGGTCGTCTGAAAAGCAGAATTGGAAATCCTTCAGCACAGAGTAAACAGGGGCCCCGAGGAGTCTTTCCTCGAAGGTGACCTTTCCTTTTCAAGAAATTAATTTTCACTTTAGCAATTGTTCCCGAGTCAACCGTAAGAGATACGTAAATGAGATAACGCTATTTTTTCAAATAACATCCTGAATGTTTAGATACGTGTAAATAATTTTAAAAAGGAGGGAAAGAAGATCTCGAGAGCCCTTCCAGGAACAAGCAAAGGAGAAAAATTTTTAAAATAATTGAATTGCCAAAGACCCTATTGACGCAACGTTGAAACTGAATAAAGAAGTTATAATGTCCTTGAGAAACAGTGAATCGCTCGGTCGTTCGCGTCGAACTGTCGCGCCGAGCGGAACAGCGATTAAAGCAGTAGAGGGTTTAAGGAGTTAATTATTAATGGCTCACCTTGACGCGGCTCAAAGGTAACTGCGAGTCTGTTGAACCGTCTGGTACGGAGATTTGCAGCAGCAAGGCTTGCGGAACGCTCACTCGGTCCTGTAACACAAACACCGGATGATTGTGGCGGTTCGAGTCTCGCAGGATCGATTGGGGATTCAATGGGGACCTATTGTTGGAACCAGGGATTGTGTCGGCGGTTGGTTTACCTTTAGAAGGGCCAGGACCTTGTCCAGAAACTCCAGACAGGCTGGAGAGTCTCCGAGGACCAACATGGTGAATCCGTTCCTCGCCTGGTCAACGCTGAAAGCAAACGAGAGCAACGGTTAGTTCGATGACGAGACGAATTCGAATTATTCGTTACGGCGAAATGTTTACCGCCCCGAGTCAATTATCGAAGGTATTCCCGGGCACGGTGAGTCACCGTTGATACGGTAGTCAACACGGTTGACAAGATCTACCGCGTGACGAGTGCCGTGTCGCCGCGATTTCTCCTTCGAGTCATGCTCCAGGTGAAACGAGGCGTCCGCCGCTCTGTCGACACCACGAGGACCGATTATGCATGCCCCGAGACGCAACAAGGTACCATAAGGGCGCTAAATCGCCGAGCTAACACCTCCTCGCACGCGTAATTGATTCGCTTGCAATAATTCGCGACGACTTTTGCGCAAAGATTTATTTTATATTCCGCATTTTTGTTTCTGCACGGAATAAAAATGGTATATACCAATTTTTTTGAATGTAGAGGACATGTAAATCGAATCTGACCAAAATATCGTATATTTTCTAAACGTCAATATTGTTCTTGTATTCTCTAATTTTTTAAATAAAAGTGGGCAACTGCTTTCCAATTTGACTTTTAGAGCTGTCCATAATCATCCCGCAATTTCTGAATCTCTTTTTTCCAATGTTCATTCAAATGGTATATGTACATACATATTTAATTTTGCATTCAAATATTATTGTATAATAGCTACATCAGCTTGTATCCTTTAATTACCATTTTGTTGGAGACAAGTAACTGTACCTCCAATGGCACAGCAGGGAACGGTAGCGAACCTTCGGCAAGATTTCCATATTTCATAAATTGGTCGGAACTCGCAGCCATAAAATTCTTGCGCAACGCGCGAACCTAATTTCCTCGAGCGTCCACGCTTCAATTCCGGCGACGAACATGTTCTGCCCGGAGGACACGGGACCGTAAAGGCGCAGGCGTACCGAATGCAGGAAAAGCGTATCACGATCCGCATTCATTTATGACACGTGGGTGGTTTCGCGTAAGTATGCAGCGTTTCTCACGCGGCTCCAGTGGCACCCCTCTCTCCCCTCGTTCGTTCCCCTCGATCCCTTTCATACGTACAGCAATCATGCTTCCACTTCACAGTGGCGTATCCACTGGCCACAATACCACTCTTTGTACGCGTGCTCGTGATTGCTTTAATCCGCCTCGCGTACCTTTCACGTCTGTTTCGTTTGACATCTGTCAAACGAAAACGCGACTATCAGTCTGCAGTATACCATCCCCCCCCTCTTGTCTCTTTAATTCTTGTGGCACCGAATGAACACGTTCAACGGAAGACGCTCTGAGCGTTTGCAGACCCCTCGGCCGAGTCTTGCAAAATAAACAGCAGAACTGTAAGCAAAGAGACTGCCAGGGATTTTGCAGAATGAACTGCACTTGCCATTCGGAGAAACTGCTGTGCCCTCTTCTCGTTAATAATTTTGAAAGAATGCACTTTCTTCGTAGATGACAGTTTTTAAATTTTTTATTCTCTCATTGTTCGTCCGCTCAATAACGAAATACTCCGTTCAATTGATATTATAAAAATCTAAAAATCTAAATTAAGGCACTGCCAGTAAAATGACAAGAAAAACGAAAATTGTTTCAGAGAAATTGCTCCAAAATCTCTGAACCGGAAATTGTTCTTAACCGAACAGCTGACATTATTTCATAGCGGAAGCGTGGTTGTCGCGCGACAAATTTACTTTCCGTCCGAGAATTCCTCTTCTTCGGGAACTCGTTAAAATCCTCCACGGCGAGTACATCGCTTCTGTGATACCAGAAGTCTCCGCCGAGACAAAGGTTGCGAGTAAAATCGGGATTCTCGCGAGACAGGGCCGATTTCCATGAGCGTCGGGTATGCGACGGGGAAAAGGATCGTTCTCTCAATTAACCCTGTGACTTTTCGCGGTGCCCGTCGAACGGGCCCGCAATAAGCCTCTGACACGTGGATTTACAATTCGATCGTAACTGTCGGTGATACCCTACGCCACTGCCCACTCCTCGAAGAAGAAGAAGAAGACCCGTGCATTAGCAGCATTGTAAAGCTAGAGCTTGGTGGAAGAGCGGCGCGTTCGGTATCGCGACAGCTCATCGTGTGTATACCTAAAACCACAGCCGCGACCTGGGTGGGCAAAGGTTGTCGAGCAAAGACCTCGTCACGACTAACCGTTTCCTTAGAACGTCCGCTAGAATGCTGCATCGTTCTTCTTCGCTTCGTCTTCTTGTCTTTCGGACGCTATCGCTGTCCCACGATTCGTGAATCCGTTGTGTTCACTCGGAAATCGACGAAAACTTTTTTCAGGGCGATCAAGATTTCTCTCAATCAAATTCGGAGTACTCTTGTTTCGGAAGATTCGGAAACACGGCTGATATGCCAATCGATGTAAACGGTTTAAATATTGACACAGAAAAAAGTGCCGCAATCGAACAACGAATTGAATTCATAAATGTTCCAACACTTAACAAAGGGTTAATATAAAGACTTCGGTTCGCGACGATTTAAGTAATAATATAGAAAAATTTCGATGTTGGGTTCCATGAATTCTAATTACCTGCGTTCTAGGTATTTGATAATTACACGATAGCGAAGATTGGGAGTTCGAGTAGGCGAGCCATAGCTCGCGTGAAACCAATGGAAAAACAAGAAGCCCCATATCCTTAATAATGTTCTAATAGCGCTAATAGCTGTCTAACGTCTGGACACGCAACAGCTCGCGCGCGACGGTTTAATGGCGTTAATCGGCTTCCGACGAAACACGTCGTAAGTTCAAGAAAAAACTGGAACGAAGGTAGAATCCTGCGAACTTCTTGCCGGTGCTCAAAAGTTACCTTCGAGAACTCGGGGAATAATGGCGTGGTAAAGGTGCTATAATGGACGCTGTCAGTGGTCAGACTCTGACGCGATAGACTCGTGAAACGTTTACTATCATTAGGAATTGTACCTAGATTTTAATCTAACCTGAACAGCTAAATCTAACACAAATCATTTCTTCGAATCTCCAAACGACCATCCTCTTTCTATTCGAAAATACAATTTTTCCAAAACAAAATTTCTGGAAAATACAACTTGTTGGAGCGTACAACGAAATGTACGAAACAGACGGAAGAACGAAAGTCTTTCTTTACCTGAAGTTTATCATACTTCAAGCGTTGCTATCCCCTTACCCAGAAGAAATCAGGTAGTCAGTCCTTGCCAGTCTACCGAACCAGTCGCAGCTCACGCCTCCTCTCTTCGTTATACAGTTTTTTGTGTACAACAGTTTATATTCAATGTATCAATAATAAAGTAGTAAATGTTGTGTTATGCGTGAACAATTTTAATTCATAAGCGATGTACGTTTATTTCATGACTACAGCGGAGATCGAATAAACAATTAATAAATATGATATCCAGATTTGATCTCCTAACCTCGTCATCCCAACACAACTTTTTCTATTTTCTCTGCAATTCCGACAACTTTCAATTTTTTCAAAAATGTTTCCATCTCGTGTGGCAAACCAATTATTTCAACTTCTCGAAAAAGTTCGAGTCGTGTGATCAAACATTTGGGATTAGTGGGAGTCGCTGTATCGTCGCGATAAAATTTCAATGGAATTTAATTTTTCCAAAACACGCAATATTTCTCCAATTTCTCCAAAATAAATGGCCCGGTGTGCAGGCCATTGTGCTGATTTTTCCAGGCCGATTCTCGGTGATTCTCAGGTAACAATTAGGCAGAAATAGTGGACGTAGTTTGATCCAGCGTTTAGTATGATCCAGGCACCTCGTCGTATCGCGTATCGCACGAGAGGGAGTCACGACGTAGATCGCTGGACGATAGGATCGCGGGGGATCTCTGGTTGATCCAGTTGTGCACCTGACCGCGTTTCTGCATGAGTTATGGACGTGCATCAATCCTCTCGCCCTCCCTCGCAGACCCTCCCCCCTTCCATGGCGCATCATGTGCATTCGTCCCGCCTCCCTCAGCCACCCCCGTGCCGTGTTCGACCATGGTAACGGTAACGGGTTCGGCGAAACGTCCCTCGTTGCTATCTCGCTTTTCCCTCCGGGACGAAGATCTGGAACTGCAGTTTGTCGACCCACTTCCGAGATCGTATCTGCCTCTTCGGGCTCTCCTTCCTCTCATCGTTCTCTTGTTTCTCTCCTCTCCACTCACTCTCCCTCCTTGTTCTACTCCTCCGAGTCTCTCCTCTGAACGACCATCGATGGAACGGGTCCTTCGGGTTCCTTGCTATTCGCGAATAGGATTGCTGCGTTTCGCGAGCCCTATCGCGGTCCTGGGAATTTCCCGTCGGTGCTGCATTTGCGGATTGCAGTTATTTTATTCGATCGCGACACATGGAAATTTGCGAAGCAAATCGGTGCAATGGATTTTGAAGACTGTTTTTGAGTTTTATTTGTGGTGCGATATAGATTCCAAGATGATTTTGTTTTGCGAAGCATTAACCCTTAGTTACCGCTAAAAATTTCTGTACGATTATTAAAAATATGCTGATATAATTTCATATCCATGAAAAGATAAAAATCACGTAAAATGGAATTATTCTAGGTCGGAGGAAATGTTTCATTTTCGAGTTGAACCAGCTGCGAGTACAAAGGGTTAACACAGTGCATACAATACGGATGAAAACTGAGTCTAGTTAGGCGACCATATAATTGCAACGGTGAAGGTGCAAACATGAAAGTGCACAGGGTCTGCGATCAGTGCAATTCCAGAGAAAGGGCAACATTCTACGCAAACAGTACAAAATCTCGACAACAGCCTAACATATCCGATCAAACTAAATTCTGGATACACGCAGGCAGTGTCCGTTATCACTCGTCCCCGATCGTCCGCCATAATTCGCGCGTTGTCTTCGAACGTTCTACCGTTAGAACCTACCATAGCACCCACGGTGCGTACAAAAAAGAAAAGAAGTAAGAAAGGTAGAGGGAACCAGTGTGTTCCAAGACTTTCGCCATTTCACCTTCAATCCCCGCGAAATCGAGCAGCACGATGCCAATTTTTCAGCCCCGCTCGCGACAGGTTTCTGCCTGGCTGAATGTAGGAAGTGGCTACGAAGTGAAAATCCTCGTCCTTGGGCTAATAAATCTCGACAGCCGGCAATTAAGAGGGGCAGCTGTCTCTGGGTGACTTCAATCGATCTGATACGGAAAATAGGATCGACGGGTGTTATCGACGGGTGTTATCGACGCTTATTCGGGACCGGTATCGCATTGTCGCGACGGTGATTCGATTCGGCGCGTTAATGTTAGGTCGTTCGGATGGTAATTTCGTTTTTCGGAAGCAGGAATAAAATAAAAATTGATTTCATCCCTTAGTGACTTTATTACGTTAAAAACAACATTACGATATTCTTCAATTTTTCTAATCCTTTACCGTTTCATATTTCACTCAACCAATTTCGTCATAAAGGAAAGGTGAATGGTAAAAAATTGGCTTTCGTTTTCCCTGGAGAAAACGAAATGACTTTCCGAACGACCTAATACTTTTTTCGAAAAATAATGGCTGTCCCAAATTCACGCGAGAAGTAATTTTGATAGAAAACACAGGTTTTGATTTAAAAATTGTGCATTTTTTATTGATTCATAAAGTATACAGTATAGATTTATGTATGGAATAGCATATCGGGTAAATGGCCTCCACGGCTTTGCTGGCACATACGCACTCTTATGTCGAAGTTTTCCATGACCGTTTTGCATAAATGTGGCTGAATTTCGTTGATACAGCGCTCAATTTCCTCCTTCGAGGCGTGGGTGGTCGTGGGCTTGTTGACCATAAACCTTAGACTTCGAAAAACCCCAAAGAAAAAAGTCCAACGGCGTTAAATCGCAAGATCACCAATTCGCCAATTCCGATCACCAGAACTGGAAATTACACGACCAGGAAATGACTCGTGCAGTAATTGAATTGTTTCTCGAGCTGTATGGCATGTGGCACCGTCTTGTTGAAACCACGTGTTGTCCACATCCATATCTTGCAACTTGGGCACCAAAAACTGGATTATCGTGTCGCGATAGCGAGCACCGGTAACTGTTATTACCTTACGAGCCGACCATATTTTGTACGAAACTTCCGAATCGTAGCTGCCAAACCTTCATTATTTTTCAAATATTGCTCAACCATGAAAACGCGTTGTTCCGTCGTGTACCACTCCATTTTTAATAACCCCGAACTGTCAGCTGACACGCTGTCGTTTTTTCCCGTTGGCAACACTTTACCGCACAAATGGCACCCTTTATAATATACTTGTTTACGTACAAAATACAGCATCTTTTTCAGGAGTACGAACACGAAAATTCGAACGCTATTTAGCACGGTTTTGTGATCCGAGGAACGTGCGAATTAATAAATCAGCCACCGATCGACCCACTCGCTATGTCAACGTCGTTCTCGCGCTTTCCCAGCCCGGCTCGCAGAAACGAACAGGAAAAAAGAATGCTAATGAATCCCGCGTAACCGGTACGCTGATTTATGGCGAGCGTGTTCCGCTCAGAGGATCATTATGACACTGTCGGCTTTCGTCGGCGGATTCCAGCCGGACTATCCGGCTGGCTACGCACCGAGAACCCACGCTTTCTTCTTCTTCCTCTTTTCCCTATCCTCGCCACTGGAAAATATCGACGCGGCGCTAATAATGGACGCGTAATCACCGCACGAGAAGCCTGAACGGTCCCTGAGACCTCTCGCGACCTTCCGCGTACCCTTTTCGGGGATGCTGAACGGTGAAAATGTCCCCTCGAGACGATTGTTTCGAGGAATCGTGGGAAAACGATGGCCCTGCGTTTCCTCGTCGAACAGCGCATCGTGCAATGTTTTTTTCTTGGATGTATGCAATTAGAAATGACCCCGCTGGTTCAGAATTGAAATTAGAATGGTCCCTTAAGTAGCAAGATTTTCTTAGTTGCAAGAAGTTTTTAATAAATTGTGCATACAAATGTCCATATTATATTGCCAGATTTACCCGTTGCTACATCGAGATCGATTTTAGAAAGTCACATAATGATCCGAACAGTTTCTCTCCCTTTACACGAAGAATTTTCCCATCGTAAACTGGACGCAACAGATTCTTGATGCAAACGAACACTTCCTGGTGGAAGTAGGAAACAAATATCGGAAACAAATTTCGTCGATTTTATTGTGGACTATTTTAACGACTCGAGAGTTCGGACGTATTATTTATAGAAACGTGTATATTGAAAATTTAATAGCGCGCACCGTGATTATTTATCGACTTGCGAACCGAGCAGTTTCTAGATCATAAACGTCTATGCAGAGGCGAGTGAAAATTAATAAGAAGAAATCGGAACCGTCCGGGCCTGCTACGAACGCGAGTACGATTTACACTGGTAAAGATGTAATTCGATGAAGGATTAATTGCAATAACGACGGAGACGTACATTATTCTAAAGAAAAAGAAACAAATCCAGACATCCCTGTTATGCGAAGAATTTATATTTTCCCGTTTGGCAGAACGTCTTCATCGACCTTTATCCCTGTCTCTCCGGTGATTTGTGTCCACTATGAAAGCTTGATAATGCCGGCTTGTCACGCGAAGCATTCGCTCGCTTCAGTATTCCGTGTTTGTAATTTCGGAATTTTTCACCCGATAACGACTGTTTTTCCATGGGAAAATCTCGCAAGTGTTCGGAATTTCGCGGGTAATTTCAGTCGCTCCCAATTACCCATGGGAAATCCTGTTGGAGCTGACATTTTCACATGATCTCGAAAAAAGAACAAATGGACGACGCGAATTTCTCTCTCGTCAATATCGGAGGGAGATGATTGAAATTTTTAGCGCCGACTCTGAGTCACTCGTCGACATTATTAACAAAATTTCAACAGCTCTTTCAACAGCAATAAGAATTTTATTCGTGATCCAACCCCTCGCCCTCGATGATGTAATCTAATAATTTTTCTGACAGGATTTCAAAGCATCCGCTTCGTACAATTATTAAAAATCTAATTAACAGGCTCGCAGCAAACGAAGCGTTAATTGTCGTGACCAGGGTACCAAAACAAATGGCCGCAAGAAGAGATCGAACCCACCCACGCCTATGCGTCGGTCGGCCAGAACTATAGTAATCCTCCCCCGAAGTGTGAACCGCGATCGTAAACAGCCGGATGCGGTGGGTTTTTCTGTGGATCGGATCGCGATTAAGGATCGTTCGGATGCGTCGATCGAGGGACAAGTAGGTTGGAGGAGGGTTCGATCGGCGTTGAACCCTGCGGAGCCAAAGAGGATCGTAAAGGATGCAGCCGGTGGCCAAGAGGAGAGCGCGCTCGCGCGCGAGAGACGTCCTCGGCTTTGCTCGTTTAACCGCATTCGTATGCCGGTCGGCTCATAAAACATATCACGTACGATAGCTACGGCAGCAGCCTATTGCGGTATCGTTCATCGCGCGGCTTTATGGTGCCCCGTGCAACCGTCCCAGCCAGAGCTACGGGGCTCTCCTTTTCTTATTCATTGCGAGTCGACAAAGAACACCAATCTGGAGAGAGGACTCGCGATACATATTCCGCTTGGGGCTCCGCTCGCTCTCGAGAAACGTCGCTCTATCGTTTGGCATCTTCGGCTCCGACGGCTTTCCGACAGCGTTATTACTGGACCCGAGAAAAATCCATTAAAAATTAATTATTCCTTCTTGGGGATTTTATCGAGGCGAAAATTTATAGAGTTTATAGTCACTTCCTCGCGGATTTTGAGGAAATCGATAAACGTTACAAACCGCGACATTCCGTACAACTTTTTCCTATACAAATAATAGGCGGTCTTTTACAGTTTTTTAAAACTATTTTTGTGAATATTTTAAAAACTAAATGAGACCGCCTACTATATGTATAGGAAAAAGTTGTTTGGAATTATGACCTTGCCAACATATTTAAATTTCATCGAAATAAGAGAAGAAGTAGCGTTTCGACGGGTTTACGGAAAGTGTCTATTGAAATTCGATTGTTCCGAGTGAACGGGTCGGCAATATGGAGGCTGCCGGTTTCGCAGGGTGTCGGATAAAAGTCGCGCGGCCTGGAACAGGTGTTTGTCGCCGTTCACCGCGGGAATTTCTTTCGGGAGCAGGCACCGTTCCTGGGGAGGGAAGAGCAAAAAGTAAAGGGAGTCAGGAGAGCGAAATAAAGGGGGGAATATTTCGATCGTATCGACCTGCTCGCATTAAAACCCCGGTGTTTACGGTGTCTCTCTTGTGTGTTCCGCCGCGGACAGTCCCTGAATAAAAGCACGGCACGAGAAAGGCGGTAAATCATGCGCCACTTAACGCGTCGGGAATAGAATTTTGAATAACGATCCGCCATTATCGTGGCATCGAGGAAAGTGAACACACGAGGAAACTGAATATATATTTCGCATTACGTAATAACGCCCATTGTTCGGAGAAAGTGCATATTTCATTGATAAGAATCGGGCATAACGCCAATTTATTTTATTGCTATTCCACCGGTTCGTTCGTTTATATATCCGAGCGCCTCTCGAACGAGTGCCGATCGATCGGGACCGGCATCGGACACACCGGTTGCCAATTCCATGACTGGAATGCCTCCAATAAACGATTCAACGATTTCCTGATCGAAAACGGTCTCGGAACTCCGATATTCCCGACACGGTGGAAATCCAGCCGGTTTTCTTGGCTTCGGGAAAACTTGCCAAACTTCTCTAGGACTTGATTGCGCCCGTTGCTATCGGAAGTACGCTTTTGCCAAAAATTCGACTGGTTGGACGAATCTAATCTGAAAGTGGCTATTCCGCGTTACTTGATCAGAATAACAAGAATGCATTTTTAAAAATAATATATACCGAAAGAAATAAATTTGTTGAACGATTCCTCGCGGACGCATCTTTACAATTTCAATATTAAAATGTTGAAGAGACTAGAGCCAATAGGACGTCTCACGAAAACATGGCAGAATGATCTGAATTTCATGATCGTCAGCAAAAGGGGTGTGTTAATCAATAGAGCCCGGCGATAACACAGCTCGGCCGTAACTCGCGGTAATTAAATTATCCCCGCGACGAGCACTGCAATTACTAAACCGGGGGCCGATTTTTCACCTAGTCGCGATTAGTTTGCCGGTAGGTCGGCAGCCGGGCGTCCGCTTTTAGATTAATTAGAAAAACCTGCGCTAACCCCGTGTCGGCTAATTAATGGCCGCCGCACGTTCCGCTCGCGGAAATTCGCGGTTTGCACGTTGCCTCGAGAACGATATACAAGCCGCGATTTTGCACCTCGTCTGTGATTATGGTGGGCGTGACGGGGACGTCACGGGGCCCCGGGAAAATTATAATTATTACGGAAAGCCCCGGCACGGTTTATTTGTTGGAAAGCGTCCCAACCTCCTCTCGCTGTTGATTAACAAATTGCCAATTCCGCGTGAGCGCGCGCGAACGCGATTCCAGTCATTATACGTCCCGCCGATAAATCGTTCGATTCGAGCCTACAGCCGAAAGGGATATACCGAGTTTCCAGCCATAAGCGAGAGAGATCTCTCCGACAGTTAAAGTGATACTGGTTTTGTTGCGTTTCCAGCGATTTCGTTTCTGCCGAAGGATTGTTCCATTGCGAATCGTCGAGTAAACACTCTTTCACGGATTTCCATGCGAAATCCGTGGACGAGGATGCTGGAAAATTGCTCGAGCGATAGAGATTTGAGCGAAGACCGTGTCAGTGGTGAGTTTCTATGGGAACATTGTATTTATAGGTGATTGATGGAGCCCGATTATTTTTTTCCTGCGTTGGTGGGAACGAGGGTTTGTGGAAACTCGATTCTTTGTGTGTGGTTTGAACGTTGTTTTTCATATATACCCATAATTACGAAAGCTTGAATTTCTCGAAACAAGAAATATATGACTTGGACCACTTTCGTAATTACGGGCACGCATCTGGCTTCTATGTTTTTAGAGAATAATTTTAGAAACAGTTTTCTCGTGAAATTACGAGGATGTATAGCACTCGATCAACAGTGGTTTCTACAGGAGGAATAATACACACCTGTGTAAGCGTGCGAGGTAGAGAATAAAAGACGACACATCCTTGGCGCTCAGAGCTTCTCTTGTAGCTGGAACATCCTCGAACTCGAGAACAGGTCTGCCATTTACGTCCGTGTACCCTGTAAGCAGAAAATCAATGGTTTAATTGATATCGATCGGTCTCGGACGAATAATATTTTCAACCAAAAACAGTTGAAAATGATCTGCAATAAAAGAGATACTTAATTACAAACCCGTCGCCGGGGTAACAGCTCTATTGAAACAGAGATTATCGACCAACCCGTTAAATCGTTTAACAGTCTGTCATTTACAATTATTCGGTACTCTAATAGACTGAAACCGCCGGGATCGCGTTGCTCTAATTTATAGCTCGTAATCACCTGGTTCGAAACAAACGAGTTCGAATCACAAGATCCTACACTAAACGCACCGAACCGCGGTTTATATTACAGATAAACGTAACGACACGATAAAACGGCAGATAATCGCCGGAACAGAACATTTCCCGACGAGTTAACTCGTCGTTCGCGATTAACGAGCGTAGCAAAAATCCCTCGACGACTATAACACTCTCGGACACGAGTCGCAATCGAATCGCTCTATTAGTGAAACGTTTTACTCGGATGTTTGTCGACCCAAGTCGGACGTTACGAAACGTCTTGTGGGAGGATATCAGAAGGAAATGCTGGTCGCCTTGCAAAAATGATCTCCGCCGCGGCGCGAGTCGTATTAACGGCCTAATAAAAGTCGGTAACAGCATTTGATTACAGGCCGTGATCCGTTTTCGTCGTGTACCGCGGCCGATCGTAATCTCTCGCCGGGCGTAAGTTATTAAATGATCGGCTGTGAGCCAAGCTGCCGCTGCTGCCGTTGTTGCTATCGTACGCAGAGTAGGTCATCGACAGGCGGAATCTTTCGGTTGCGAAAGCTGAGCCTCCACAACTCTGTCAAGCCTGAATTTAACAATAAGTAGAATCAATACCCTCCTCAGAAATTGTCGCGTAAAAGATATCACTTTAAATCAACAAATACACCCCCGCTCAAAATTATGTCGACGACACGTTTAATTTTTCATGCGGTCCAGTTTATACAGTCAATGAGAAATTCATTCGATATCTCGCCAATAATTATTATCATTGCCTTGAGAAGACAGCAAACCACGGTAATGGATCATCGTAGATTGAAACAGTATTAGCCCTGCCGAAGAAACTTTTATTTATTCGAGAGATTGTAATAATTAAATTGTACAATTTGG
Organism: Lasioglossum figueresi; assembly: GCA_028455805.1. Taxonomy (NCBI): domain Eukaryota; kingdom Metazoa; phylum Arthropoda; class Insecta; order Hymenoptera; family Halictidae; genus Lasioglossum; species Lasioglossum figueresi. The sequence continues at coordinate 12,884,005 of CM052193.1, read as the reverse complement.
TACTATTAAAATAATCCATAATAGTCCACATATTTTTGGGCGGGAATGTACATTTCATCGCTCGGATAGATCGAGGGTTAACGAAGTGTCTTAAATGCAATGCAGATTTTGTGCATTTATGTCAACATTGACTTCCAATTGAATTTCAAACATTTTTAAGCGACTCCTTTTTTACCGCTACAGGAAATATTTATTAAGATTACGAAGAATGAACGTTGCACTTAATTCCGATCGATTCGTTTCGCCGTACGAATTGTTTGTTCGAGTTCTCGAGGATCTGAAACGACGACGGACCACTGTGCCCCGTGCGCCGCGATCGGCAAGCCGCTCGATGAAAATGTAATAACATATCGAACACGTACCGATCGCCGCCGGATAACGTGAAATAGGGGACATCGTAAAATCTTATTGTCTTAATCGTGACCCGAGCGACGCGACCGGCACCGGTACGTCCTACACCCGTATCGTTTGGAATCAAGACTCACGAGTGATCTTGGTTTACAAGCTCGTCGCTCCTTGGAGATCGTGCCATCCGCCGATCGGCGCTCTTTGCCGATCCAGACCATCTTTTATTTGCGAGATCCGCGAGGTCTTAAAGATTGCCAATCTTTCGGCTGATTCAGCTGCACTTAGCGGTGTCTCCATAAACCACGAAATAAACGTAACTACGAAATCGTGGTGAGTTTAATCGGAGCTTATCTCCCAGGCAACAATTTTTCGAACTTTCATCTCAGACTTCCAGAGATCCTATTTATTCACACATCGGGTATAAAATTTGTATTTTTCAATTTTTACTCTAGATGCTTAATATTTGTATATTTAAGACGATTTCAGACTTCCAGAGATCCGATTTATTTTTTATTTTTTAATTTTTACTCTAGATGGTTAAAACGTCTCGTTGTCGATAGAAACTATTTTGAATTTACTTGAAGGTTTACAGACGTTTAAGGAAGCTACCATTAAATCCTTAATAAAGGAAGAATTATTCAATTAATTCCTGTTCGAGCGAGTCTCTGTCATTAGCGGTACCGATTACCCGCTAGTGGAACTTGAATACACGTTAACTGGAAGAAGAAAGGGAGCACCGAACTCGCAAGTTGAGGATCGAGGATCGCGTCGGGGTGAATGGAACCCCCATAACCGAGGCCGAAAGTGCATTAGCATTAGCACCCTGAGAATTTGCGGGCGTGCACGAGAGAGCTCAAACCCAAGACCGAGTATCTGCCCACTGGCATCGAGCATTATTATCGCGTTACCACGTAATCGTCCGTATAACTTACGCCGGCATGAATTATCATGAAAGCCCGGGGCTGTACGCCTTTAGGCGAATTTCAAGGTGTTGCGCATTTATGCTCATCGCTTCGTCGTAACGGCACGTGTCGTGAGCGTGTGATCGCGCGTGTCAGCGTTCGTTCGCGTTCGCCTCCTCTAATTTCCTTCTGTCCGGGAAACGATATTAAAGAAGACTAATATCCGCAATTATATTTCCAAGGACATTGTTATTTTCGACTCTTTGCGACGATTAAAAGAAAAAGCACACTTTCGTTCAACTTCAGTTTCTTACAATTCGACTTGTATTTTAAAAAATCATCTTGTATTCATTTCTAAAAAGAACTAATTCGATCGAGACGAAAAACGAGGATGACAGCGAGCAAACTTCCTCCACGTTAAAAAATCACGATCACGACGCGAACGAAGTTAAAATCAGGACCGTGATCGCGTTCTGCGATCACCGCGATAAATCGCGGTTAACGATTTCGCATCGCTGCTTCTCACCCGAAGTTTCCAGTCGAATATTCTGAAACTGGAAGCACGATGCGACCAACATTTCCATCGGAACAACAATGATCGTCGACAGTCAAAGTCGAGAGACCGTCTCTCTAAAAACCGCGTTCTCGCCATTAATATTCATGCGCCGTCGGGTTCACGTTTCCTTTAGCATCGAACCGGCGCGGCGGTTCCTCTTTTTCCCCCGGAAGGCCGGTGCCCGTAATAAAAAGGTGGAAGCGTGTCAGAGCGCGGCATCCACATAGTAAATGTGTGAAAACGTCCATCCGGACGTCGTGCACCTCGTGACAGCGATGCCAGTCGGCCGAGCTGCAGGCAGTGCTAGGCTTAACGTCTTCATCTCGCGGTGAAACCGCTCTCGAGCCGGCCGGGTAATCGATCGGTTATGGTAATCCGAGCGGCGCGGATCGTTAAAAAAAGGTCGCGAGCCTAAGCGACCGGCCTCTCTTGCTCTCCTCTGCATTTCCTCGCTTCGAGAAATCACGCCGACGAGTGTTCGATGTTTACGACTCGATTAACTTGCCCGTTCCCTGCCCTGTTCTCTATCTTTCCCTTGCTCCCTCTCTCTCTCTCTCTCTCTCGTCGACCGATTTTGTATGCAGCCTCCGGGGAACGCTCGCGTGTTTCCCTGGAAACGTGCGCCTGGATTTAGCTGAAAAGAAAGAGAGAGTGAGAGAGATACAGAGAGGAGAGAGGAGAGAGACTACAGGAAGTGCAGAACCGAATTTGCTCCGCTGCTACGAACGGCGGCTTCATTATCGCTGAAAGCGTTTGCTTTTCCCAGGTCCGCTGGCGGATCGGGGATGAAGGATGTTTGGAGCGGAATTTTGGATTAAGGGGGTAGACTCGTTTCTATGATTGCAAGGGCGCGGATGCGCCTTCTCGTTCCTCGATAATGCAAAGATGTGGTTTTTCTAATAATTGGATTATGGATTTTTTCGAAGCGATCGAGGCGTAAAAATAAGGAACAGTTCCAGGTCGATCATAGATTCCCGCAGCGACGAAATTCCAGCACTTTCTACCAGTATCATGGTCCCAGGATCGAGTTACAATAATCAGGCGGAGGCGCGCATATATCTGCTGGCCGGCTGGAGTCCGCCTCTACAAATCGTCGGTCGTCCATCATCGTCGCATTACCCCCTTCGATAAAGACCGAACGGCGAGTTAGCTTTTAGCGTAAATCAAACGTACTTATGATCACGCGTGGCTGGAGGAAGAGGGATTCGCGGACGAGCAACCCATTCGTCTACTGCTCGCCGATAAACAAAATCCGAAAGCTGCGGACGGAGCAACAAAGAGAAACTTCAATTCCGAAACTTCTAGAGCAAGAAATAGAGAGTCGGTAAATCCTAGAGGATCCTAAGGGATCCAGGAACAAGAACGAGTCGCAAAAGATTTCCGAGTGGGAACGGCAAGAGAGATCGAAAAGAAGATAGCAAACCGAACGAATTGGAGGAGAGAAGGCCCAAGAGGATCGCGAGTAGCCGCGAGGCCGACTGCGTGCCGCGGACTCGTGAGAAAGATGAACGATAGTCCGATGGATACGTCAATACGCGTGCCATTAGCCGTTGGTTTTTCGATTTATCGCCGCCCCGTGATTTCTAATTACGTGACCGAGATCCTATCCCCACCGAGAGGCCTCTTCTCCCCGCCCAGTTTCTCGATCGCAGAGCTCCGAGCTGTTTTCCAGGGATCCAGAGACTCGAACAATTTTTCAACTCGCTATATTCAAAACCCGGACCCGGTAGAACTTGTTAAGAAAAATATCCCACGTTGCAGATTCCTCTGGAAGTGGTAAAACATTTTTCAGTGAGACGGAAAGACAGCAGGATTTTTTGAAAGATTTTTCCGAAGGACATACGGCGGCTCGTCGTTAGGCCGATGATTTCCAGCGGATCCAGCGATCATCGGCAACCTTGGAATCCTCCGGCACAGCGACTCGACTTCAGATTAATGCTCCCTCGGCCGAGCGAGCCGCTAATCGCTTAATTAGTCGCGCTTCGGTATAAAGACGCCGCGGACGTCTAACGGACGCGGGAATCTCGCGCGGAACTAGGGATGGGATCAAGTTTTACATATATTTACCAATCTGAATCAATTTTGATACTCGAGCCACAATTTGGAAATCTTGATTCCCAAAAGCTATTAAATTACAGTGACTGAATTTGTAACGTAGTCATTTTACGCGAGTCGCTTTGAAACCACAGTTACACGTATAAAATGCATATAAAATAAAAATTGTTTGTGCCATGCAAGAGGAACTCGAAAACAGAAATGTTTTTGTTGTCCTAACGATTTCCAATCTACAGGGTGTCGCAAAATTCCTTCAACATCCGGAAATGGGAGGTTCCCGAGATCATCTGAAGAAAAATCAAAAATTGCGTCCGCACCTTTTTTAGGAGTTACGAACGAAAAACACGGACCAATCGGAGCGCGTCTACAGCGGATTGATTCTGGCTCGGCCAACGGCGACGCCAGGGATTGGTCCCTGTTTTTCGGTAACAACTCCTTAACAAAGCCGCGGGCGCCGTTTTTGCGAAGGAAAATATCGCTTCAAATGATCTCGGGAACATTTCCGGATGTTGAAGGAATTTTGAGACACCCTGTATATCCAGAATCTGCTTCCAAGATGCTCCATCCCATCGCTAACAGAAGACTCGTCGACGATTACGCTACCAAACGACACGACGGTTAGGATCTCCGGCCCGTTTAACGGTAATTTTCCGGGAACCAGCGAGCTTTCGCGAAAAAGCAGACGAGATGACTGATAAATTTCCGGGACTTTTCCCCCACACAGACGGTTGGATTCTTTCGACGCGATGCACGGCGAATTGATGGACTTTAATGGACAAGCTAGTTGCCGCGGAGAATCCGTAAGATGGATAGATAGATGTGTAGATAGATTCTGCGCGTAGATTAGACGACTGGGAAACGTCAAGTTTTCCGTCGACACGCGGATTTTTGCGATAAGGAATTCTTTTCGAAGACGCTGTCGCTGGCGCTGAGGGGATTGGTATGTCCGACTGAGTTTCTAGCTGTTGACTGCGTGGATTAGGATATTCAGCCACGTAATTGGTCAAACTTCCTTCTGAACGGAATTACTCCTGGCCTACCGAGACTAATTGTTTTCTATTCATTTATACTAATTATAATATATTATAATATTGATGTCTATAAAATTGATGGCGATAGACACGATTAGTCGACGACGAGCGGAACGAATCGAGCCAGTGGAATACTTGTGAAGGGGATTGTACATCCACGTGTTCAATTTTCACTCGACGAGATCCTCGAAGAGGAAGTATCAACGTCCGTTTCAACGCGTTAAAGAAATTGATTTTAATTGGAGGCAGACTAATGGGAGGACGGCCTTTGGGGTCTCGGCAAAGAGGACAATCATTTACATTACGCCGGGAAGAGGAGTCCGTATAAACACACTGATAAGTAAAATTATCGTCGTGCTCACCTGAGCGTGCGCGGCAGGTTGACCCTAGCGAGCTCTATCGGGCACGACTTGGCTCTGGATTAACACTCGTTAGCTCGCTCGGGACGCTATAATCGCTTAATTAGTCGGTGAGCCGCGCCGCCGCGTTCTTCTCGGAATAATCGGTACCCGGTACGTTTCTCATGCGCAACGCCGATGTAAATCCATCGGAAACGTTGGCACAAATCGTACAAAACTATCTGCAATTATAATTTCGAGCCAGCAGGTAGACACCGGCTCATTTTTCACCAGGGTACCGGCCTGGACAAAATCTTTGAAAAATAAATTCTTTCTTCCCGACTATTTTTCGCATCCGTTTCGAAAAATTCAGGCGTGAAAAACGATGAAAGGTGTCCCCGAACGAAGCAACGAAGGTGGACAAGCGACGTCGAGCCGTGTCCGCAGGAATGTCGAATACTTTGTTGCGCAATTTGCAGCTAATACACGGACGGGTTGATATATTTATGCGCGCGAGATATACGGAAACGCGTTAGGAGAGGCGCCGTCCATGGTCGGATGATCGACGAGCGGTACGCAGGAGTCGATAGTCTGTCGAAAGGTGAAAGATTGAAGGTTAATAGAGGTCCGCGTTTCTTTCGCATTACCGGGGAACATTCGTGCCTGTGCACCGAACAAGCCGATGCACTTTTGCGTCGAGCCGCTTCGCCGAGCCTTTCCGCAAATAAGATGTTCTCGCGGGCATTAATCAACGCTTAATTCGCGCTCGTCCATTGATCTCGCACTACCGCGAGATAGACGCCCGGCAGGATATAAAGATCCTCGTAAAAATAGATTCCCGGTGTACACACACTGTTGTAGACCGTTGCGAACTGTTTCACGGGTCGATGCTCGTTCATCATCAACGTTTCCAGAAACGTCTTCATTAGCTGCCTTCGCACGCCGTTGATCGATGAGAGATTCCGGCGGTGATGCAGATTCGTGCAACTGGATGCGGTGTAATCGAAGAAGTGTTGTAAGACGTTTCGTATTGATATTTTTTTTCAAATCGAGCTATTCTATGTAATTCGAAAACCGAATTTTTCTTGCAGCCTGAAATATTCCCAATTTATATGATTTTCTTAATCTCATCGATATAAAACCGATATAATATACCTCGTACAATGCTTTCAGTAGTTTATCAAAATGTTAAATACGGTTGGTAATTCATCGAATACAAATTTAATAATGCGACAAATATTTTGAATAATGGTTTAAGAAGAAAGAAAAGTGGCGCCTCCGAGTCTATTCGATATCCGTTCACAGTAGATTTAGACAGCCTCCGTCCGCCACAGCTAAAATCCAGTTTCGACTGTCTGCTTCCTCTCCGAACAGTATACTTGGTTGAACCAGCAACACGAGTCGCGATCAGATAGAATGGCTCCTGCCGCGACTATAATTAAAGAAACGAGCCGAGTCACGAAAACTGAAAATCGCCTAATGGCCCGGCACTCAACTTCGAAGCATTCACAAATCCGTTCAATTACCTTCATATCTCCCAATCACATATTTATAGTAGATAGTTCCCTGACACAATAGAACCCGAGGAAAATTCCCTGGCGAACGATTTTCTAAATGTCAACCCGTAACCCCGCGGTATTTTTCATTCCTCGAACGGCTCTAAACCAAACATTCTCCCATTGTGAACAAAGACTTTAATGATCGGAGAAACAGTTTCCGGAAACTTCCCCGGGGGTCTGACCCGTTCGCGATCCGCTGAAAACCGAACGACATTAGAATCGATTTTTCTGGAGGAACTGCTATCGGAACTTTCCATCAGCGAAACGTGTGTCCCATATGCCGTTCGATGGGGGCAGTACGTGTGTTTCGATCCCTGACCCACGACCCCCGTTGCACGTCGCGACGTTAAAATGACGTTAAACCACGCCCGGGCTTTATCATTCCATCGTGATCATTCCCGAGAAACCATGGGAGAGATCTAGCGGCCAATTAGCGGGCCTGGATCGATCATAGAAATGGATCATTAAACGCGGAACAAGGGGGATACCTACATACGTTCTCCTGCTGGCGGATGTCGCCGGAAATTCGAAGTGCGACTCGCACGCGGCCGGAGAAACCGGAGCGATCGGAACGAAATGTGTTTCGGATCGATTTTTTAATTACTTCCAAAATTATATATCAATTTATGATAATCGTGGTACCCCGATAAACGCTCTTGAAAATTGAATCCACCTCGATTATAAATCTTCGTCGAAAGATTTTCTAAACGCGTGCTCGATGAAAGATCCTACAACCTTCCGAGGGAAAATGTGGAACGTCCAGTTTCCCATAGATGCACCCGTCCCCAGATCCGCGGAGAGCCTCGTCCCATCAGCGCGGAGGCGCGAGCACGTTCCTCTCGCGATCGATTAAAATTCGCTCGCCAATTAGTAGCTCGATCCCGTTCCGCGCTCGGACAGGCCAGCCGGTCCGCCCTCGACCCTCCGTTTCTACTCGTAAATAACGAGGATCGCGCGCGCGGGCGTGGGACCCGCCACGGGGGCCCGATCCGCTTCGAAACTCGAGTGGTGGGGGAACTGGGACGCGGGCCAGTCGACGCGTTGTACACCGCGTTGCCAGCGGAACTCGCAGGAAACGGAGAAAGGCGGCGCATCATCCTCGCGCGCGAGCCATCGGCACACCTCCGGCCGCTACGTGATTATGGTTATCAGCCGGACGGGATTGGATCGAGCGCGTTAGCCACGCACGAACACGCGGCGCGTGTGTGCGAGCGGATGGTTCACTTTCGGCCGCGACTTTTTTTCACCGCGCGCGTATACCATACTTTCTGGTACACCTAATAGAAGCGCAAGATTATCCGTGCGAACTGTTCGCCGTGGCTGTTCCCTCTTACGAGGATCTCGTTTCTGTGACGGGCTCGTGGGCCTCGTAGATAGCGGCTCTCTGACAGCCGAGATGAAAGCTGAGGGTCCCGATGTGTGGGAGAGACGCTCAGGAAGGTGCTCAACAGAGATACGGGAATTGGGGATCGGGATGATCGTGCTTATCGTGGGATTAGGCAGCGTTCGGGAATAACGTAGCCTGGTGACCTGTGGCTGAAGTCGCACCGTGTCGATGAATATTAACGAGTAGCATCAGTGGTATCGACAACTGATACGACAAAAGTAGAAGCGGTATCGACATCGAATATGAATTGAATATTAATACGAACGATCGTGAATAATTCCATCTACCCAACCAGTGCAAGGCAAGAGCAAGCGTAAAATAATGGTACTATAAATTTCGCTATAATTCGCTGTCGTTCCGATTTCCATTTTCGTTGGCTTGGAATAGCAACCGCGTCGAGCGATTAATTTATTCGCGTATTCACGTCCACAGATTTCAGCAAGAGCTACGTTACGAGGAAGTTAAAAGCAGTTCCACAGAATCGATCCCGATCTCCTGTAGAATGGATCTAGGACTTGGATTTTTTCCAGCATCGTGTCAGTTTCCCGAGGAAACGAGATCGCCACGATGTTTCGCGGAACTACTCGTTCCAGGAGCGCAGATCAGTGATAACAGCAGCCGATAACGGGTCTACGGCGGGTGGGCGTACGTCACGCTCCCAGCAGCGATCGAATGTATCTCTTAGAGTTATATTGATCGTTGATTCGGAGACCGCCGATCGATGCTCCGTTCTCAACCGCGACCGAGTGCAAACAATACTGAACTGTTCAAGTAAATATACATGTAAGTGCAATTGATAGAAATTTGTTCAAATTGAATTTAAACAATTCCCTAAAAATCGAAGGTTTATTGCTTCTAAACAAACTTTATTGCTGTCTCATTATTCAATTTCATCTGTCAGCAGGATGATTTCGATTCAATGTTAGTGCTCTCGAGATACGATAACGCATCGGTCACAATAAAACAATTGATGTGCAGGATTGCTCGCGCATCGAGATGAAAAATCGACTAAAAGGATTGTTGAAACGGGTCGGTGCCGAGCACAGCAACAATAGCGCGACTATCGCGTTAGATCCGATCCCATTAATTTCCAAAAATCGGCTCGCCTTTCACCACGGAGCGACTTACATCTGTACGGTATCTCTCGATCGCGGTTTCAGAGCGTTCCCGACGTTGAAGAACGGCGCACAGGTGTGTGTATGTGTGGCCGACGCCGGCCGATGGTCAGAATCGTTTACGATCGTCCGATCGCTCGTTCGAAACAATCCAACGCTTCCTGGCCGCTTATCGGCGCAATTAACGCCGGGAATAAGTCATCGGTGCGACCAATCGAGCGTACCAGATGTCGCGACAACGATCCGGAGATCCGATAATTATTCAACCGAGCTACCGACTGGACGTCGATACCGATCTGCTCTCTTCTCTCCAGCATCGTACTGTTTCATCGATTCCTAGTATTTTTTTATTAAACTTTTTCCTGAGACATTTGTTCGTTATTATTGATTTACTTAACGTAGAAATATATTAATATTACAAGTAGACTGCGGATCTTCGTGCACAATAAAAATGTTTTGCACTGATCGCGGGAAGCAGGAATAACAGAAATTGATTTCATCCCTTAACGATTTTGTTGCATCGAGTAATCAGTCTAATTATAAGATACATTGAATTCTTGTGACTAAATTTCAGATCTCTTTCGTGCGAGTACACTGCGAATGCACTGAAATAATGATGTAGGAATGTTGATTTAACTCTGAATTGGTCGCCTCGATGTTTGGTAGCAGGTATTTGCGACAGAAATCGTGTCTGCACGAAGATAAAGAACTTGTAATCGGTATCCGATGGTCTGTCTGACCAATGGCTGACTCGTACCACTGGCTCCGTTGATTTATGCTACTGGGAACGAGACTTTGTTCTACCTACAAACACGTCGTTAATCTTTTCCCACCCGAAACGCCTAATACATCTCAATAAACCGTGTTACACCTTTTTTGATGAATTTTTCAACCGCAACGCATGCTTCTAAACATTGGTGATTGATTGCCCATCACCGCGAGCTCAATCCATCGCAACGAATCGCGAACAAAAATTCAGCGGATCTAAAAATCGAATCAACTTGTCACGTTCGAGGGATCGAGACACAGACATTAAATCGTTTTTCCAGAAATCCTGGAGCCCCGTGTCGCATTCCAAACGCCAAGGGGAAAAAAAGGAGGAATCCGCAGAACTTTAATCGCACAATGCGTTTCGAGTGATCGATGGATCGGTGATATTCGGAAGAATTTGCGTTCGAAAGGGGAAGAAATAGTCTCTCGTCTGACTACCAGCGGTGTCGTTCCCCTCCGGTGCGGGGTTCGGCGTGATTAGCGTCAAGGTGAATTTACGGCAAGCTAATAAATTTCACTGCACGTCGTCGCCGTGATCACGGTGTCGTGCGGAATTGCCTCCTTGATCCTCGCTTTCGTTGACTATTCGATGAGAACCGCCAATTTAGGTCCCGTTTCTCATTGAGCCGCGCGCATTCAACAGCGAGCTTCTTGAGTAATCGTTGCGCGTTCATTTAGACCTCGATTTAACGGTACACCGGTGACCGGCCTGATCGGGCTTGAAATATCTTTTCAGATATGTTTATGCAAATATTATTGACCAACCGCGAGATTAAATTGCTCGGCCAGATACACTCCTCGCCGCGCGAAAAGAAGATATCCGCCTCGAAGATTTACCGAACGAGAATTCTAACACGCGCAACGGCGTCTCGCGATTTTTCGACGATCGCTCGATCTCCATGCGAGTATATATCGGTGATCAATTACTTCTCGTTGTGCTCGATTTGAGATACCAGTTTCCTGGTTCGTTACTCTTAATTGCGGCGACATCGGTGGGGCTGAGATTATGCCATTTTTGAGGGTAAATCGACCACGGAGCTACTTAAAAATGGTATCAGCATTCAAGGATTGGGATAAACGGTAAATAGTGTAACGAAATAGGGGAACGGTGTCGATTGTCCTCTCGGGAACTATAATAAGAGGAAACGGTCGGATCCAGCGGTTAGCCGCTAGCATTCCTCGATCCCCGTGTCCCGACAACCCTCGGCGACTTCCTGTCCCTGCGTCACGCGGCTACCTGAATGAATTATGACCCTGCGACAACGTCATTCCCCAGACCGGGCGTTTCGGTTATTATGCTACATTGCGGTTTGACGTGGCTGGATGGGAGGTGTTCGGCGTGACAGCTCGGAATTGGAAATTCAAATTCGAGGGAAGCTTGTGGCACCGGGCCGACAGGAAGTATATATCCCAGTATACTTGTCATGGACTTCTAGCTTAATGGGAATGGAGGGAGAACCTTCGTTTGCAGTTAATCGTTCGCTGGTAGCGAAAGGTTTGTGCTTGAGCAATTTCTGTATTTTATTAGATGCAAGATCAAATTCGTATGTACCGCTTCAAAGAAACGAAAGTTGTATAAAACCATCGAACACGGCGTCGGTAACGAATCAACTCGCTATCAAACGTAGACAGGAACTAATACCGAAACTAATTACCACCAATTACGGGGATAATAAAGACGAATAAATTTGATCTGGCTGCGCGGCCTCCGCGAATCCCCGAAACGAGAAGAACAAAGTTCGAAACGTATTACATTGATATACACACTGTCTCATTAAGCGATTCAGGCCTGACGATCGCATCATTCATCGAACCGATTGCGAAGCGAGCAGGAATGAAAGAGAAAGATGGCGGACATCGACAGGGGATAAGAGAAAGAGAGAAGGATCAAAACGATCTAACAATAAGCTTCGTAACGAGGCAACGAGAGAATCAGCGGCTGGCGGCCGGTGATCGCTGATTAATGGAATCTCCGATCGCACGATAATTCCCCGTTTGATTAATTCACCGATTATTCTTCGCTCGGTTGACTACGAAATAGTGATTCGATCCGATCGATCGGACAGCGTACTCCGCCGGCTGATTGATCAGATAATAATTCGTCGGGCGTCTCGCGATCGAGAGAGGATCGAGTGGCGCGAGTGGGATCGGGGAGGATCGAGAGAGGATCGAGCGCGCGAGCGGGTTCTCTCGCTCGAACGCCTCGATCGGCGCGCCGCCGCACTCGGGCCCAAGAAACGTGAATAATTGAATGAAAGTACACGCGGCGGGCGATGACTCGCGGCGTGATTAATTAAACGATAATTCTCCGTTTCGCTGACCGCGATACCACCGAGCGGCAAGGCCCGCGATCGCTTTGCTTTGCTCCGCCTCCCCCCACCTCCCCCCACCAACACGGCCCCGATTAACGAATAATTACTCGACCAATTGAAGATCGCGCGTGTCCCTCCGTCGGAATCGAGAGAACGAGATCCGGGCCTCGCAGTCGATCCAGGTGACCTTCTAAGTCGGTCAGCTGTTTAATTGGGCCCCGGGGGCCTTTTGATGCCACAGGCAATTATATTATAATTTTTGTCCAGAAAACTTTTCAATTGTGCGACTCGATATAACACAAAATACGCGCTACTTCCCATACCGAGAATATTCTCCCAAGGCAGATTGCACAACAGCTTCCTGCCTCCACAAATCACGCGAGCGAGCATAGAGCAATTTCGCTGGAGGAAAAAATTCTAATCGAACAGTTTCGTAAGGCTATTAATTCGCCGGGGATTCACGGAATGTCTAGGTCAATAAATTTCTAATCGGAAGCGTGGAAACGCGAGTAGCAGGTAGCAGGAAATTCGCCGCTTTCACGCTGGACGCGTTCCCATCGCGTTGTACCGGCTCGTGTGTTCGGCTTCGCCAGCAAAGAGAGGAGGCAATATTCTTGGCAATTAGCGGCGTGGAAAATCCGCGACGAATAAAGGCGAGGCGCATCGATCAGACCGGGGAGGAATTATCGATTGGCCTCGGCGAAACCTTAGCCGGACAGCTCCTTGGGATCTGGGTCGTACCCTGAATTCTGACTGCGTGCACCGTGTACACAGGTCGGGGAACCGTAATTGCTCACGTAGCAGGGCACCGGACTCCAACCACCACCTAAAACGACGCCCGGATCTGTCATTATCGAGTATCGAAAATTACAATGTTCCACCTCCACCGGGCATTAACCGGTTTTTAAGCGATAGCCGTCCTTCTCCTCGTGTTCCCTTTGTATGACAACTTCGGGGAATCCGTGCAACCGTCTCGAGAGCCGAAACGAATTTTTGCTGATTTTTGCAACTTTATAACTGAACTGCGGATGTTTATGGAATTTTCAATTTTTATAGACAAATTTTAAGAACGTGGCATAGAATAACATCCTATTTTCAGTGGGAACAGACTTTCTAGATCCAAAACAAATAAAAATTGTATTAAATTCTATCGCATTTTATATTCTAGCATTTTTTGTATATTTTCGTAAGCCGTAAATGCATAAAGATCCGCAGATCATTTATAACATAAATGGACCGGTCGAATACAAAACTATAGAGGAATAGGAAAAATTGAATGTTGTCGTTATTTCTGAGGAGATATTCGAGTTTCCTGCAATTGACTTGGACAATTTTAATTTTGCACAGAGACCCTAATTATCTCGAGGCATGCTCGCCAGCAATAATCAAAGTCCGATTAAGAATGTGTCGCCGCGCGACGAGGAAGCGTTTCATCATCGGTATCTCGGCCATAGTGCATCCAGCTGAAAAACGGCCTTGGTACCACCTGGTCGGACCTCGTAGCCTAGCGTAGGTGTAACAGCTAGCGCATACCACGGTGCATCGTTGAAAAGCGCGGTACACAAAGCGCCAATAATTCTTGCCGCTCACAACGGAATCAGCAGACGACCAACCCGGCAAGAATCATCGGTGCACGCACGATAATTTATCGACGGAAAATTTGCATCGTCTCTCCATGGCCCCGGACCCGTATATAGACGAGTTATGATAATGGCCGCGCTTATGCGAAGACGAGGCATTAGACTAATTATCTATGCACGGTTTGCGGTACTTTGTTCATTGTGTTCGGGCCCAGGACGACGTTAATTAAAGACACAGCCTCGAACCTTTCCGCAGCCCAACCATTATTTGTCCCGGCTTGTTAATAATGAATTTATGACGATCGCGATGGTGGCGTTCGCCTTCCATTCATCTTTTTGCGTTATCTAATGTTGTTTGAATACCGATGTTAATGAGCTTTCTACCGCCAGGAGGAACGCGACTACGCGAGAAAATATGGGCACAGGGATTAGGGTATAATAGGACGCTTTCTTTTTTTTCGCGCGGTAATCGCTCTCACTCGATAAAAATTACTGTTGATTATACAGGGCGTCTCGTCTAAGCGTGACCCTCAGAATATCTTCTTTAATCGTGAACAAAAATATAAGTAAGTCGTCGAGAACCTTTTTAATGGACCTGTAACCAATTATTGAAAGCATCTACCGAAAGCGCTATGAAGTAGTAAAAACGTGAAGTTATTGAAAAAATTGTTCCCAATGTTGAAGCGTAATAGGACGCTTTCTTTTTTTCGCGCGGTAATCGCTCTCACTCGATAAAAATTACTGTTGATCGTACAGGGCGTCTCGTCGAAGCGTGACCCCCAGAATATCTTCTTTAATCGTGAACAAAAATATAAGTAAGTCGTCGAGAACCTTTTTAATGGGCCTGTAAACAATTATTGAAAGCATCTACCGAAAGCGCTATGAAATAGTAAAAACGTGAAGTTATTGGAAAAATTGTTTCCCAATGTTGAAGCGCGCGGTATTAACGAGGGAGCCGGAGCCCAGCGAGACGTTTGACTCACAATCTTCCAATCGACCCTCGTCCATAGTTTAATCCAGCCAATTACACACACAATTCGAGGGCCCGAATCATCAATCGCGAAAGGTCCGAGTCAAATACCACCTGGATATACTAACTCGTTCTCCCCGGCGACAAAGGTCTCTCCTGAACCGCCGCGGCGTAATTATCGCCTGTGTGTATGTGTGTACCGTTTCTACTCTTTCATCGGCGGTTTCTAATCCGTGGCGTGTTCATAATTATCCGTGAACTTTTCAAGCAACGTCGACGATAGAATATCGCTCGGATAGACCGCGGGAGGGAACATTATGGAAGTCGCCGGGTCAATGGCTTGCTGAACATCTTTATTGCCGAACGAGCGAGCCTGAAGAGCCGGATCGCTTTCTCGCGCAAGCTTCGGTGAGCTAAGTGCCTCGCTATGATCTGGACCGGTCGACCGGGCCATAAACTTCATTGGCTGTCTCGTATAAGTGCCACCGTTCACAATATTTAATGGAGTTTTCTTGAAATTTACGAAATATTTCGTTCGACGCTGCTCCGTGTTCCATTTTTCTCGTCTAAACATTGATTTGTTTTTAGAAATAGTTGCATTCGCAAGGACTATTAGAGAATGACACACGCTGTAAACGCATAACGAATATGCAATCCAGTGACGGATTATGTTATAACAATTTCCTCCGACGACGTTAAGCATCGTTATAAAGTCGATCGAAACTGTCAGAACGAACTTTATAACTTCGGTCTCGAGATACACCGCATAACTTCATGATCGCTGGAAAGTAAACTAGCAAACGTCGATCGGATCTCTGAAATAATAGTAATCATCCGTCATCGATAATGGTCGGAGGATATGTGTCATGGTATCCTTATAGCATTGCTACGATGATCGCCAGGATAATGCTATACCGTTGTTAAGAACTACATTGTGGCACGTTAATGTGCAAATAAAATTTCAGAACCGCTTTACAATCTGAAATTGACAGGTTGTTGAAAAATTCTGAAATTGACAGGTTGCTGGAAGGTCTCAATTTCCTGGACAAAAACTGAACTTTCGAAGCTTCCTCGTTTTTCTCGAGAGCGAGAACACGATACAGATAGATCATCGAATTTTGCTGAAAAATATGTGTGAGCGTGAATAAACAGGAAGAGGAAGCTGTATGGATCGTTCGAGGATCCAGATCGATCGACGGCCACGGTTCCGATCGGTGTTTCGAAAGTTGGCCGGCCTGTCTAACATATTCCGGGAACTTTTCATCGCTCGGAGGCGTCCGAGGATACACACGCCTCCATTTGCTCTAATTTCCCTGAGTGGTAAAACACAGGCCTCCGCCACGGCCGATTTAATCGAATCGACGCTAAACGGCTTGCCGAGTTATTAATTTGTTGCTGTTTCCTACTCAATCAGGCCACAGAGTACGAATTACATCGCTGGTAACCGGTCATCGAGAGAAATCTATCAATCTGTGATTTATGGACCCGATCTGTCTTCCGTGATTGTACCTCGATCACGATAACAGTCGTCTTAATGAAATGATAACGTATCGAAGACATCGGCAATCATCGCGAACTCGAAACACTCACAGATTTCATTATAGATTCCTGTCGTATTCGAACACGCGATGGAATTCGTGTTGGTTCATCGATTAGCATGTCTATTGTTCGACACGTATTTTTTTACAGCAGTCTATTTTCACGTTCGAGCGACGCAAATTAAATTAAAAATTAATGTAAGAAACGGACACGGAGCTGTACGCATTCGCGATTACGTCACGACACTCGTGACCACCCTAATTAAACCACATTTTTAATCAGTCACGCGAACGATGTTCCAAGCATATCAAAGAAAGGATGCAGGATGATTACCCTGCTCCTAAGCTATTCTTAAGGGAACCCTGATGATACGTCTCGGAATTATTCCTGATGAACAATACGATACTATAATGGCGGAGAAAATAGCATAACTGGAGGATAATTCCTTTATAGCGCAGGAAGAACGCGAAAGAACACTTTGCTACGGTGATAATAAACAAGTCGTGTGAAGTCTCTGCTCGGCAGAAACGCGCGACATTAATTAAATAAACTGGCTGGCGTGGAGGAGAACAGTTCTGCGCTGCCGGAAGAATGCACGGAGTCGTGGCGCATGGTTGGGAATGTGTATATTTACTCAGAAATGCAAACACGAGGACGTGGAAGTTGAAGAGTTGGCTAATCCTGGCTGTGTATTCCTGTTACGGTGCACTGGGAAGCTTATTGTCTACGTTGCATCGCGACAAATGCACTTGGGATATCGCGTTTCGCTAATGAACGTTCCCCGGAAAATTAATATCCAACTTGGTCAAAATTACAAAATTGTCTGTGCGAAAGGATGAGTCGTAAATAAAATTTTTTTAAACCAGAGAAAATATTTTCTTGGAAAGCGCGTCGCGGGAAAAAATGAATTCTGTCCTTCGGTCCGACTTATTTTCGGTGGGGACTGTTTCGCTGGTAGTTGCAGGACACCCGGTGGATTCGATATCGGTTGTTAGGCAATTTTTCCGAAGATTACACGCGGTCTTCCCACCGGCATTCCACTTTCCTTATTGAACGGCGCTCGCAAAAAGCGATAAAGGAGACAGAGCGAAGTAACGTCGCAAGAATTCATTTGCTCGATCCGGCCGCAAAAACAGGGTACCATACGCGGCAATTAAAACAGATAGCTCTCAACATCGTTATCGCTCCCTATCTGTTCCGTTTTCTCGGACGCTGCGTGGCAGCGATTACCCCGTTCACCGGCTTCTCTTCTTCCTGCATTAACAGCGCGAGAAAGACAGAGAGGGAAAGAGGAGGCTCGTACAGCTAATCGGCGACAAAGCGGCAGCTCTCCGCCAAGTACGGGAATACAGTTAGACATCCTTGGATACGAGCAACACGGAAAGCAGGAAAGAACGGACCAGAAGGGGAAATACTCGGGGGAAATGTCGGAGACACTATCGACGTTCGACTAATGTTGCCTCCGCAAAGAACCTGGTTCCTTAATGCGATGTTGTCAATGGGAACATCCTCTGCTCGGATATGGCACGACGTGGCCTGGATCAGAGTATGGCATTTTTTAGGATTTTATGGGTGCAGGGGTACTAAGAATCTTGAGAGATTAGGGGGACATTATGGACCTCGGAAGTTGCTTCTCGGGGACGCCAAATACCTCGAAGAAGATGCTACCCTGCTTTAGGGGTTCTAGAGGTTCTAGGAGGATTTTGAAACTTCCAACTGGTTTTCGACACTTTGAGGATTCCGACAAGCTTGGGAGACTGCAGAATGGCAAAAGTAAATTTCTATAATCTTTCCTGTATAGTTCTTCGAATGTCTAACGATCGACGCTAGCAGTATTTTTGATAACTTTATAAGATGTGTTTGATTCAAAGGTTCACGGAATGCGAGAGACACCCAGTACATTTGGAGCCCTGTCGAGGAGAGCTACTTTAGCCATTCAAACGCGAGATACTACTTTTCCTTTCACTCGTCATCGTATTTTGGAGCAGAGAGCCTCTTACTTTCTACGCTATAGGCGATCGCTATAATTGTTCGTCGGTGAAAAAATCTCTCGGCTCACGGAATCTTTTCGGTTTTCACTGGAACATTTGTAGACTGATTAATAACACGGCGGAACGGAAAGAATCATAAAAAAAAACGAACCATCGGACGGACGGAATACAAGCGAGTGTTCGTTTTGGCATATATCAGGTTGTGAAGTTATTCTGTGGAAACAAACTTCCCATGCATTATACGATTCTAACTTTCATCTGAACCGTGTGCTGCTTTTCCTCGGTTCTTTTTTCAGCTTCGAGGTTTAACCCTTTGTACGCGGAGCTGTTTTAACTTGAAAACGAACATTTCTTTCTGTCTGGAATAATACAATTTTATATCATTTTTTTCATTTTGTGGAAAAGAAATTGATGAAACACCTCCTCCTATACTCAAATGTTTAGTAATTGATTAGATACTACAATAATACAATTTTATATCATTTTTTTTCATTTTATGGAAAAGAAATTGATGAAACACCTCCTCCAATACTTAAATGTTTAGTAATCGATTAGACACCAATGTATTTAATAATGTAAACAAAATTTTCATCGTTCGAACGAAAAGGGTTACTCCATTTTCGGGAACATCTGGCAGGAACTCAGACGAATTTGATTGCGATTTAGCGATTTATTCCTCGACTGCTCGTTCACTTACCGTACGAAAAGGTGTTGAGCACTGTCTAGTTAAAGGGTTAAGCTGGTTCGCGGGATATACTGTTGCAGCTGTCGCCTCGGAAAGATAACGCGGAGGAGTATGCGGAAGCCGGGCACACCCGCCCACCACGTGGGCCCTGTTAGGCTCTCTCGGTTCACACGCCCCCGCATCCTCGACCGCGTCGCATCTATTTACGTGGTTGAGGACGCTTCGCCGATACATACATACATACATACAATCGCGCAGCATTCTACTCCTTTGTCCTTCGTCCTTTCCACCGAGGCTCTCAGCTGGCTGGATCCGCGGATGTCTAACTGTATTCCAGCGCGGGTGCTTTGTCAACGATTAACGGGGCGAGAGGTGTTCGCGTGTTTGTGTACGCTCGCAAAGGAAGGTCCTCGGCCGAAGGATAGAGGAACGCTGAGGATATGTGGGTCGGTGAAATGGTCGCGTGGGAAATTCTTTTTCACCGGATCGTGTTGCACGGGGTGCGCTATTATCTGTCAGGACACTGCTTTAGCCAGTGGATGGAGCGTCTCACGATTTTGTTAGGCGATGTCCTTCTTACAAATGACGATGTCCATTTTAACCCCTTGCCATAACATTTTCTTTACAGTTACACCGATTGTAACGCCTTTATCCCCGAGAATGTCGTAGAAGAGAAAAGAAAATTTATATTTTTTTGTACGGCTACATTTATTTTAATGCTTAACCCCTTGCCACACGATTTATTTTACTTACTCATCTTTCTTGCTATTCCTGTCTCGTATACCTGCATGTTCACAGCTAACTATACATCAACGAGATCAAAATAGAATTTAATCTCGTTTTAAAGGGAATTAATGACGTACACATATTTATTAGACTCTGTTCAGAATCTTCATCGCGAGTCTGGCACGTTCAAGTTTCAATTCATCTATAAAGAAACGCGTATCATTCGTATTCTTCAGACTCTGTTAAAATCTTCATCGCGAATCCGACTCTTTAAAATACGACAAGGGGATCAAAATAGTTTGTTTAGACCGTATGGAGCTGTATGGATCTCGTTGCGATCGAAGCTCGTGACTGAAAGGTGTATGGAGGATCTCGCAGGTTAGTGGTTTTTCCGTACTCACCAGGAAGCGTGAGGCCACACGTGAGAACGTGTTCCGGTACGTCGTGAATGGTCCTGGGCGCTACCACGTCGTCGGCTCTCTTTTTCGTTCCTGAAACAGGAGACAACAGGGATCTCGTTACTCCCGCATCCTTTACGGCTCCGATCTCCCTCCGTCCACGTTTGCATCTCAATCGACTATACGGAATCGTACACCGAGCAGATTTCGGTAATCTGATATAATACCGTATGGAGCTCGCGTAAAAGTCCCTCTCGTGACAGTTGCACAAATATGACCGCGATTCACCCAACGAGAAAGGGTATCGAATAACTCCCTCTCTCTCTCTCTCTCTCTGTCCCTCTTGGTACCCCCGCGAGCCCTGTGACGCGCGTGAAACGAAAAACGATAGGGAGCATGAGCTGCGTGTTTTCACACTCGACAACATTGCCGAAATTTTGCCCTGCGATCCACCTGTGTTTGCACAACACCGCACGAAAGAGAGCATTGTGCAAAGGGGTGCGTTTGATGATCCACTATGCGCGCGCATCGGTGACAACTTTATGATCGTTTTACGAAGTACATTGTATTTAATAAAATATTGTTGATACGAAAACCATTCCAAAACTAAATGTCGATTGCGTGGATTGTCGGGTTTAATAACGAAGCTATGAATTTATAAACCATTCCCATGCTTATTAGCTAACCCATGGTTTACGATCGTGGATTTTATCTCTTCTTTGATTGTTTTCGTAATTGTGTGTTTAACGAACCATAACGAACCATATATTTAACAAAACACATATTGGACGTTATACAAGCGATTTTCTACGAACGACTGACCAAACAAAACGCACGCTCGTTTCTATATTTCGTTTAATCGAATTCTTATCCGCACACGCGAGACAACAAATAGAGGACCTTATAAATGAATGATCCATGGGAGGGCGATGCGGTTCGCTGGAAAACGCATGAAAACTTGAGAGCCCACCCAATACAATGCAGTTTAGTGCCGGGTTCGGAACAAAAGTGAAATCGTTCGGGCTGTCGCTGGTCCGTGATCGAGAGTTGAGATGTAAATTAACTTCTGTCAAGCGGGGGACTTCTAATTTATAGTGGAAGGAACGACACGAAACAGGAAGCGCCGAAGCCGACGCGTCGCGTCTGGATTTGAAGGTTGCCGGCTCGGAAACGAGCCTCAGAATATCCGCTTTTTAATCTGACCTTCTCTTTTCTCCCCCGTCGGTGCCGAACGAACGCGGCTTGGCTTCCTCTAATTTCACCTCTTAACCCTCGCCACCTTCGAGGAAGAGAAGCACGGTGAACGAACGAAGCAGCATAGTGAACGGCTCGCGGGATACGCACGCATCTTTTCGCCTTCTAATAATCGCGCAGCGCAGCGTTCCGGCGCAGCATCATTTTGTAGCGCTTTCTACCGCCACGACGTGGACAAATTAATTGCTGGCAATTAAGACGCCTCGCTGGCAGTTTATGGTTTATTGTGGCTCGTCCTTACGGTTTAAACACAACGCGCAAAAGCGCCGATGAAAGTAGCTAACGTTTAACGAGACCCGACCGCGAGCACTGTAGGAAGTCCTATGATTTAAACGGGAGCATAACTTTGCGCCGATCTTTTATTACCGACCGATCCGCTGGTTGCATAAAACCCACCGCTGCGAAACGCTTTGCTACACCTGCGGTTCTTGCTGTTACAAAGGGCTTTCCCGTTGGTTGTTCTCGCGGTGCTCGTTTTCTTCAACTTTCGTGGTTCTCTTCTAACATTTTGGCGAAATAAATTAGCTAAATTATCGTGCAGGATGTGCGAAATTAATTTTAGACTGTCGATCTTTCTGTACATTTGTAAATTGATCTTTGACACGTTACACCGCACAAGAACTAATTACCGTTCTTACCCGTTTCATTCTTCGGCAACTCACTCGATTTTTTAACAAACTATCCTATCGTTCGCCGCTCGAGGCCTTCGTGAAAGCTGCAAACAATCCAGCACTTACGTAACGAGATAATAAAATTTTGTGATAAGAATAATAATCGACAGTTACCGAGCGTTAATCGTTACGCGATAAAACAGCTCCGAGTCACGTAACTGTATTTATTGACGAAACAGGAAAATTTGAACACCGTTAAAATTTGTCCTTATAATAAGTTTATCCCGATTATCGTTCGTGTAAGATGTTAATGGTACAGCAAGAACAGACTGGTTGCGGTTCGAATTAAAAACACGACTGTACGTATGTAATTCGTTCGGGTATCATTAATTAACATTATTCATGAGGCGGGTATAAATGTCTATATCTTTAGATCGACATAGCCTCTATCATTTAATGCCATGAATATTCATTCGTTATTATATAACGTAAAGTAAACTTCACTGAAGATATGATCCGAGGAAAACGCAAATCACTGCTCCAATTATTATAATTAGACAACGGTTTTTAACATTGGAAAGAAAAATTCTAATCTCTTTATCTAATTTCTCCAATAAAAAAGAATTCATGATAACTATCTTTAACTTCATTTCTAATTTATTAAAAACTAAGTTTCAGCTTTCACGAACGTCCAGCACAAACATGCAGATTTGCATAAACATTTCGAGCCCGACAGCAACCAGTTCGTTTCTACCTGTACGAGTCGATCATGTTCAGAATGAAGACGGACACCGCGTCGATCAAAGCTGCCATAATCGTTCGCGAGAGCGATCGTTAATCCTCTAACGCGCAGCTATTAATTATCATCGTCAATAAATTCGACATTCTGATCGTTCTCTGTAGGAAGCAACCGACACTAGCGCATAGCACCGTCATTTCTCTCTAACCATAATCTCGTCAATTAAGACATCCCCTATATCTCGCAGCCGGAGCTACAATTTTCCGAAGCCTGTGATTCCTTCGTTCTGACGTTTCGCACGAACAACGTATCAAAACATCGTTGCGCCGGTGATTTGCATGGAAATTTCAGCAGTTAGACTCGTTAACGACCGGCGCGTTAATTGCTTGGATAACGAGGGCAACAGTCCCGCGAGACAATAGGGGGTGGAGACCGAGATGATTCGATGGGGGACCATCCGGAGAACAAAGAGGACTAACAGCGACGAGAAGGGACGACCAAGGAATCGCAGTTGCTTATCCGACGCGCTTATCGTTCGCGATTTCGCGGAACTCCGATCTGCGCGACCATGCGATCGAACTGCTCGCATTGCCATTATTTTGTGACGTTTATCTGCGTCCGGAGAAAATGAACGAGCAGACGACAATCGCTGGAGAAGCAACAGGGAACAGCGCGAACATTGTACTACGAATTTTTATAAAAATTTAAAAGCAATAAATTTGTTCGATTCGACCATTAAATTAATTTGGTGGAAGGGGTTCCAACTAATTTCTACTCGATCGACTTTCACAAAAATCAGAACCTTGGCAGACAGACAGGGAATCGTAATAAAAAATTAGGAAAATTGCACGTTCCCAAAAATGCCCTGGTCCATCCACTCTGTGCCATAAAGCGGTAGAAAATTCCGCAATTATTCGAAGCCCCTCGACAACCGATCGTTATCCAATTAATTCATCCAGAAACAATCTCATTGTGCCTTCAACTTCGAGCACAGAACAATGCCATCCCTTTCGACCCATAAAACCGGTCCCAACGGGCAAAATCGCGTGTTTCGGCAGCGTTTCTCCGAAAGAAGGGGCCAAAAGTTCGGTACCGAATCCAGCAAAGACATCGAAAGCGGAATCAGCTGTTCCGCATCGCGTGACGTGGTCCAATCAGCGATTTAATCGCCGGTGGATCGTTGACCGACGCGATCGAGCCCGCGGGTTATGCTCGTTCCCTAGAAATTAGAAATCCGCGGCTGTCGGTCCGCCGTCGCGTGCCATAAATCCTCTCGTTAATCGCAGTCAAACGTGGACCGCGTAAATAATGCGCCGGTGCGTGCCCGATAATTACGTCTCGGACGATCGCTCGTTTTAATTGCAATCATTATCCGAGCCCCGTCTTGTCTCCCGTGTCCATTCGCGCGGCACCGATCACTGTGATTACCGTCGCGACACGCGTTTTAGAGTAATATAGTTGTCCGTTTACCGGAGAGTATGGTTGTCGTCCTGAATTCGGAGATACACAACCGGCAATCAACTTTCTGTCACTGTGACGGCGCACATTCAGACCTGAACTGTTTCTCTAATTTGCAGCGATCTTTGTTCCTGCGACAATTATTTGCAGTAGCATTTTTCTTCCCTTCTGCACCTCCAGTGGATTTGAGCGAAATTAATTACTGCAAGGTAATATTCATGAATCCCAGCGGCGTTTTTAAAAAAATATAAAATTAGCGCGAGCGACCAAACCTATTGTCGTTGACGTTAAATCAATTATTGTGATTACGTGAAAATTTTTGGAGCAATTATTAGAAGGTAATATTCACACGATGAACCCCGGCAGCGTTTTTAAAAACGAATTATCGTGATTTTGTGGAACTTTTCGGAACAATTGTGCCGCAGCCAGCAGGTGAACGACCGCATTATCGAATCGGTTCGATCACAGAGCCCCGGTTAAGCGTCTCCGGGGATCGCAGAGAAGGAATCGTTACCGTTCGATCGATCTCATTGTTTTCCGATAGGTACAAAGCAGCAGGCCTTGCAGCGTGATTAATACGTAACGACTACAAACGACTGGAACGGAACGGGACGTCCGAATCCGACGGCTGAGAAACGACACCCGTGGAAAAACCGGTTCCACGTTTGATGCATTAACGTGCATTAACCTAAATTCGACGGCACCTACCGCGCGCGCGAGTGCACAACAGCAGCGTTCTCGACTAAAGACGATATATTCTGTTCCTCTGATCTTAGGTCTCCGGGTTTGACCTAACCGGTAGCAACCGGCACCTGAAACGCCGTAAAATGAAGCGATTAGGGCCACCTGACCGCATTCCCACAAAAACCGAACACCCTGCCCCGAGGATTCCCTTTCGACGGACCAACCGGTCGTTTCTTGTACCCACAAATGTTTCTCTTGAGATGTTTGGACAGCGTAATCACGGAGAAAACCTCCGCGGAACGTTCCATTTTGGCGGCGATTTTGCGACCGCAGGATTTCGCTCGTTATTTGCTAGGGAACCGGAAAAAAATGGGATGATACCTGAGAGTTTAATCTGCTGCTCTAGATCGCTTTGCAATTAATTCTAAAAATCTGTCAGTGCCAATTGATCAATTTCGTAATATTTTGGAAATTGCAACTACTAATTTAAGATGTAAGGGAATACATGTTGTTATTCTGTTCGTCCATGGTAATGCAAGCAAATATAAATTTTTAATATCGTCGAGAGTCAGCCAATTAAAAATGCGAATCGTTGGACACACGTGGATGCATCCCGGAGGCGCAATAAAATTCTGCAGCCTCGCGGGACGGATTAGGGTCCGCGACGAAGGGAATCAGGAAGTTTATGGTCGTATGCGGATGAGGCTCGCGCTGCCGCGTTAGAAGCTTCCTCCTCTCGGATCTAGCCGGGATCATTGACATAATGATCTGAATGGCAGGGTGGGGGAGAACAAGAGAGGGAAAGGGGAATGCACCGGGGGACGATCGAGGTCGCTGATACGCAATCGGATGTTGCTGCACACGCCGTGTCCCGCGAATGCAGCCGTTCCTCGGTTCATAGAAACCAGACCGAAGCCTGATTCTGACGCGACTCGTATCTGCCTTTGCTAACATCTGCTGAAACGTGTGATTCTCATACTCCCTGGCCAGATCTACGACGAACTATAATACCGAGAAGTCCATTGGAGAAGTTAACGAAGTCCCAGAAATATTTTTGGACCGCGAAGGCGATCAGATTTATTTCGGAGAATCGGAACACGAATTCGATCTTGCCGTAAAAGGTCTCTCGAATCGAACGGAAGCGTTTTAATTTTAGAACGAAAGAGTTAACGAAGACATTATCCGAGCGAATGAATTAACCGTAGATTAACATCTACAAGATGAAAATAATGGAGCCGATGCTAAATAACGGCGAACACGCATGAATAATTCAACTGTTTATTTTTACGACGCAGGTGCATACGCACAATGCGTTCATCTGCAATTATAATTCACAGATTTTTCCATTTTACTCGGCTGGCGCCGTCAAGTAATATACCTAGGCTAGACGCACGACGTCAACAATAGGCAATCAAATCGATACAGGATCACGCAGCGAGAAGACAGTGAATTTCCTACCGTGTAGTAAATTCCCAAAAAAGAAACCGTAGACCTGCAGAATGTTGCGAAAGTTTCAATTTTCTGTAATTTTCGCACCTTTCAATTTAACAACCCTCCACTTCGCAAGCCTTCTAATTGATTGTAAAATTGGTATTGGTAAATCATTCTGCAAAGGATTTATTTAACAACGAAGGAATGCGAACATTCGTTTTAGAACGTTCTCTGGTTTGAATAATTTTCCATAATTTTCTCACCATTGATTTTAACAATCCTCCACTTTACAAACCTTCTACTTCTCTTCAAAATTACAATAGAAATTGCTGGCGAAATATTAGAATATTTACTACGGCACGAAGAGGTGCAAACATTTACTTTAAAACGATCCCTGGTTTCAATAATTCTCCACAATTTTCACCCTTGCAACTTTGCTAATTCGATACTTTGAAGTCCTACTTCTGAGAATTACAATACACCATCGAATGTCCGCTACGCTACCAGGAAACGCACGCGTTTATTTAAAGCCGACACTTTCGCGAAACAAATTGGCCACACTCGAAACCAGTTGGAATCGTTACGGATAAAAATGTAGCTAGTTTTGCACGCCTGTTAACTGAAATTAGCATCGAAAATCGGTATTCGACAGCAGTTCGACCAGAACGAAAAGAAATCGAGAATCTGGGTTAATACTATTCTCAGTTTTCCACGATCGCGGGACAGTTAACGCCAACGAGAGACCCGAGAAACCGGCAGAGACTTCTGTATAAACCCGCGATTCCACGTTAGAAATCGCATTCGGTTGCGGACAAGGAATCGCTCGGGGCCGTGCGATTTTGAATGGGAGAGGCCCTCCAGAAGAGGATCGCGACGAGGAAACTAAAGTCCATTACCATAAGACGATGACTCGGATTGACTTGTAACCGAAGGTTGATTGGATCTGCTTGCTTTACGAGGAGCCGTTCGCGATTTAAACGTTTCCATTTCCTATCCATCTTTCTTCCTGCCTTTCCCCGGCGCCGCGTCCCGTTCCATTTGCTCGATGATTTTTCGCGGTCGCGTGACCTCGTGACACTCGGACGCCATCTTGCGGATGCGGAAGATTTATTTTTCGGATGTAAATTGCTCCTCAGGGCTTTCGCGGCTGCTGCATTGTCGAGGAAACAGGTCTGACGTAATTCTTCATTTTTTCCTCGCTTAAGACGTTCCCAATTTTTTTTGTTGAACCAATCAAAAATAAAAGTACTAACTGTATAAAAAATAATTGGGTTGTATTAACGAATAAACTACAATTGCGCCCGCCGGGTACACCGGTGCATTCGCATAAAAAATAAGGTCATAAGTTAAGACGTATTACAACATGACTTTTTCCTCTATCATTGTTTTCTATTTTCTCTTATAAAAGAGCAGCAACTTGTCCGAGTTCCGAAAATCACCCTGCATTTCCATCAAAAGATTGAGGCATTATAAAAAATGCAGTATAAAACGAAGCACGTATGTTTGTTTAATTGTCGAGCAAAAACGGCTGAGCACGGAACGTGTTAAAAAATAAATAGTTTCTAACAGACTGGAGAAAAGAAGCACGCACCGCACAAGACGTTCTGAAAACAATTTTGTGCAATATTCAGTTTGGTGTAAACGACTCTGCAAGAATCGTTGGAGCACGTCCAAAAGCCAGTCTCCCGGTTTATCTTCCACAGAGAAATGCATCAAGCAGAGACTGGACGACCCACCGAAGCCTATCCGTCTATAATCTTGGCCCCGGCACGGTCGATTCGCGTCACGAACGGTTTCAGCTTGCAAATAGAATTCGCACGCGGAACGATTCGGCAATTACCGTGTCCTTTCGCGAGTAAACCAGAAGAAGCAGAAAGGTTCTCGTTGGTATTCAACGAACCGTCCTCTCTTCTCTCTCTCTCTCTCTCTCTCTCTCTCTCTCTCTCTCTCTCTTCACGGTTGACCGTCGTCGTAGAACTCTCCCAAGAAACTTGGGAGGCTAACGCGCGGCAACACACATCGCTTGGATGATCATTTCCAGTTTCCATTTGCGACTTTAACTGCTTCCGCTAGCAGCCAGTCGCGCCAGATTTCAGTAACTTCGAATGGCAAACGCCGCCGGATAATGGCGGCGAGGGATTGTCGGATAAATCGGTCAGGTTCAAGGAACAGAGAGCCGATGTACCGTGTCTGTCGCTTGAAGCCTTGGAAATGAACGTCGGATCGCTACTCTCGCTCCGAAGAGCCAGATTCGGGAACTTTTGCATCCCGAGAGTCTCGAGACACTGTGTAAATTATTTTCGATTTTATCTGGCCACGATATATTATTCGTGAATGGAGATGAATCACACGCAAGAAATGTCGCAAGATAAGCCGCTCCAGAGCCGATTGCGATCAAACGAGCAAAAGCTACTTTGCTCGAGCGTAATCATCGTCGGAACAATTTTCTAGTTTAACCTTCCCTCGGGCCAGGGACCGTGAAACCGCGAACCGTAGCCAACCGTTACCGTGAATCCTTCCGACCGCGATGGTTTCCGCGGCGGTTTGTTCAAAGGTTCTGTAACTTTTTGAGTGGGGCGCTGTTTACTTTCGCGAGCAGCGAGTTACGGTTATGGAACTGTTAACTGTCCTCGGAAGAAGCGTCGGCCTGTCCAATAACCGAGACAGCGTTCGATGTCACTGACATTGCTATTTTATAGAATGTTTTACGAAAATCTTTTGGTATCTTGACGTCGTTGTCAACGTTGACGGGCAGCGTCGTGGATAGAAACACCTCCGGCAAATAACCGATCGACCAGCCGGAGTAACGAACTCGTCAATGAACGTCTACGTGATAATGAAACAGGACAATACGCCGCCGGATGTTCCCACCCACGGTCGTTTATATCGACAAAGCCTCGTGGATCTCGCTAATTACACGCTAATTCGCACTGCTGCTTCATTTTTCGCGAATTCTTACGTCTCCGTTGCACGGGGGAACCGTCAAAATTGGCGAGCAACGGCACGTTAATTGGAATGACCTGTTGACACGTTTGCGATCCTCGAGAACATTCGACACGTCTCGATTCGAAGTACAGTATTGGCCGAAATTTCCATAGTTCCGCTAAAAATTTTCCTGTTTTTGATCGTTGTCGACTGACTTTTTCATTGTTAGCGACTGAGCGAGATTACAACCTCGGTTGCAATAAATTTAGTATAGTATAGCTTCGATTGTTACAAGGTGTACGCAAATGGAAAACAATTTGCTACCGTTGTAGAACTTAAAAGTAATATAAGACAAGCGTGGAGTAGTATAGATTTATCGACGTTACAAACCTTAATTAGAAGTACGACTAATCGAGTTTTTCAAGTTATTTTGAAAAATGGTAGGAATATACAATATTAACATACAATTATTAAATAAAACATGTTGATTTTGTAAAATAAATAAAGTATTATATCGAGCGAAACTATAGAAATTTCGCGCTAACCTTCGTTAAAAATACATACTTTTTCAAACCATTTAGATGGCTTTGTAATCATCTTAATACAACATAAACACTTAGAGCCTATTTATTTTTTTATAAATGAACCAAAATTGCCAACAAATAAGTATGGAACTATGGAAACTTCGATGACCGTAGGTTGAAAAATCTTTCATAAAGAATCACGAATATTAATAGTTCGGAAAATATTGAACATCCATTGTTGATCGTGTTAAACGTTCCTTCCAGATCCTCTCCGGTCTACAAGTTCAGCATCCTCTCTAACAAACAGCTGACCCACATAACCATCCGAGATGGACAGATCAGGTCATCGAATGTCTTCCAAGCTGCAAGCCTAATATCACAGAAAGCAGTTGTTGTTTGAGATAGAGTTCGTGACCCCGGATGATCGAGACCACGGATATAATCGAGGACCTGCAGCGGCGATCGCGGTGAATAGAAACGACCAGTGAAAAGATCTGACGCGTTATTCGAGTTCGGGTTGGGTGTCCAAAGGCGATTTAATGGCGGGAACCGTTTCCTCCAACGATTTTATTTCAAACAGTAATGCAGAACGGCCCGATAAGTATCTGTGTTGGGGGCTGCGAGAGCTGCGGGCTAAAGGCAACTGGTTATCGAGCGGCCAATGACGCTCGCGCTTACCCCACCACTCGCTTTCTTTCTGTGACTAGTTACAAGCGTAGCGTCGATTCATATATCTTCTCTAATTCTAGTAATTGTTAATTAAATTGCTGCCACAATCGAATCAGCAGAAAACTCCCCAACAATTTGTTTTGAACTTTCGAACCGGAGTGTTAACGCTACACCAATCGCAAACAGTCAGATGACTAGTTTTATATCTGTCACATTCTAATTATTGAAATTATGAAGTTGCACGCATGCAAATTGATTCTATAAATTTTTTCATCCAAGCAAATATCGTGATAAAAATTTCACGAGATCTAAATAAATAGAGCCCCGTCATTTTTACAAGCTGAAACATTTTAATTGATTTCAGAGGGTCGGTAGGTTTAGTGTTAAAAAATGGAACGAACCAATTAATAATCGATACGAACGGAGACGATAACGAGAAGGAAAAAGCGAGTTTCGACTACGAGCAAAAGAGGAACGAAGGCTGGTCGTGGCGTTGGTAGCGCAGATTAGCCTAACAGCGGAATGAATCGTCGGCGGAGTGTTTCGCGACCGAAACGGGCGACCGACCGGCGGAGCATGAAACGCAGACACTATTTTATCGTGGCGTTTAACATCGTCCATTATGTACCGCCGCGTAGCGGGGCCGGTCTCTGTCGAGGTGAACAGCCTCTGTTTGCGGTAGCCGGTGAGCTTGATTCCCCCGGCTTAAGTAGATATGATTGAGGACCGCCATAGAGAGGATCAATGGGAGCCACCGGGTATAGGAAACGCCGTTGGCCTTCTTCAACGTAATTCTCTTTCTCTCTCCCTCTGTTAATCGTTCGATATCGGAGAGGCCTCCTGCACCGAAACGCTTCGATTCGACCTATCCTCTATGGTAGCCGTGTTACCGAAGTGCTATAGCCTCGGCAGCAGCCAGTCTTCATGGTTCGGTAAACAGGGAGAAGTCGTTTTCTTAATAAGACTCTCGCGCGCACCGTTCGGACGGTGTGCGTGTTCATGGTGTACAGCATCGTCACGGGAGGCCGATGCGAAATGCACCGACGATGACATAGTGATACAAGCTACCCGGCTGGCAGCTTTATCTAGACCCCAGGGATAGATCGCGACGTGGAAATGCTCTGTTGCGCAACATATCGATGAACGATCGACCACCATTCGATGGATAAACGATCTTCCATGCCGTGGCCTTCCGTCGCTTCGATATCGACGGATATAAAGGCTCTCGGGGAATGATCGAACAACACCGGAAAGGGAATCGGTTAGTTGGAAGCCCTTCGGGGGAGATGACAAGTTGGCTGCGCGAGGAATGCGACTCTGATCCGTGAACGATGGTCCCAATTATTCGAACGATCGGTTCATGCAGGAAACTTCGTTCCATCGGACGGTTATTTTTCATTTTAAGATTGTTGAAATTTCGTGCGTCGGTGTAATTGAATTGCACGACGACGTAAGAAACTATAGGTCCGGGAACGAGACACAGGGAACTGTTTGCCCCCCAGAGGCCCAAAGAGGAATCGCTTGAAAACGAGTGGGACGATCGCGAACGAACGGGAAGCCGTAGCCGGACAATAAGGCGCGCGCTAATGAAACGCGACAGCCGGCGCAAAGTCACGTCCGATCTCGTGGCGTTAAACGCTGAGGAGACGAGTCGCAGGTTCTTCGACGTTGACAGCATGACTGACGTTACGACCGGTTTCCGCGCTTTCTTGTCACGCCGATCGAGAACGGTTTTCGGCGATTCCCGGTATCTCGCCGCGTTCGACGAGACCCGACAGGAATTTCGGCTTCGTTTCTGGGTCAATCTCCGGAGTTTCGGAGCTGCTGACAATAGCGGCGTGATTGACAGTCCCGGGAATCGGAAGATCAAGCCCGGTTCCTTGAGAACGGCACGAGAATGATTTCAGGTAGGGGAGTAACTGTTCTTTGCGATACAAATTTTTTAATTGTTGTGGGATTCTTTGGCGACAATTACGTGGAACTAATTTCCACTATATTATCGGTGAAGGTAAAGGCTGTCGCGTGAATACGCCATGAAAATCGGTGGATCGTAAAAATAGAGGAGTACTTGAAACGTTTACGCATTAATTTTTTCTTCAAGGGTTGGACACGAGGAGACAGGATTCATCCATGACTGGCATTTTTTAATTGTTGCAGGATTCTTCGATGACGATTACGTGAAACTAATTTCCATTGTGTGTATTGCGTTATCGTTGGAAGCAAAGGTTGTCAGATCCGTGATGAAAATCAGTGACTCGTAGAACCGGAGAAGTACTTGAAACGTTTGTGCATTAATTTTTTCTTGTTTACACCCTCCTTCGCCAGCAGCTTTGTCTACAAAGAGCCTAGACGTCTCGTTTACCAAAACGATATCGTCGGCATGAAATAGCCGAGGGTTGGACGCGAGGAGACAGGATTCATCCATGGCTGGCACCGTCCTAAAGTCCTCAAAGGTAACACGAGATCGCGAGGGGTAGCTGTCCTAATAAGAGGAAGCTTGTAATGGCCTTCCGCCCCGTTGTTCCTCGCGTTGTTCTTCCTGTGGGACCTCGCGATGCGTGCGCGTGTGTGCCTGTTTGTGAAAAATAAACTGATCGCTGGTAATGGCCCGTGTAATTCCCGGGGCATTTATTCGCATGGTTGAAGACCGGCTCTCTCTTTCTCTCTCTCCCTGCCCGACGAAACAAACAACTTTATCCAACGGACACGGATCGTGACGACAACGTTTAGTTCACCGTCGACGACAGGGAAATTCCCCTGAATTCTGTACGGTTTATCTCCCGTTTCGATCGATCGACGAGTACCCCTTATGGCACTCGGTTAGGCTCGTTCGCAAGCTGGAACCATCAAGCGCTTTTGTCCTTAATGCCGGCTCTGATATTTAATACCGAGCATGATGGCCGCTACGCTGCGGGGCAAACAACCGCGCGCGGAATCAAGCCATCTAACTCAATTGTCGGAAGCAAGGGAATTACCGGGCTGAATTAATCCAATTGTCCTCGCGGATAATTGAATTGGCTGAGAAATGAAAAATCAATAGACGCCGCGCGGTCGATTATAACCACGGGGACAATGGCTCTTCAGACTCTGCGAGGATTGACGTGGGATCGCGTCGATGAAAATTTGATATAACTCCGTGGTGCTAAGTGCGAATTGTCTGCGGAAGCTATTCAATCGCGGCGGCTCCGAGGTCCACGTCAACTTTTCTTTTTACGATTGTTACGATACTCGTTGTAAAAGGATTGTTCTGAAATTCAGAGAATCGCGTCGTCCGTTTGTTCCTTTCTGTATCAATTTCATATCCATGAAATGAAGAAAATCATATAGAATGGAATTGTTCCAACTAGAAAGAAATGTTTAATTTTCCAAATAAAATAGCTCCGACTGCAAAGGGTTCATGTTGCAGGAGACCGCGATAATGAAATTAACTGGTGCATCCGTTTCGCCGAAATTTCGAAAAGCAGACGGCTCATCCAGAAGATTGTCGAGTCTCTCGATCGATAGTGCACCGTGCAATGATAACCGAATTAACTGGCGCATCCGTTTTGCCGAATTTTCCAAAAGCAGGCGGCTTATCCAGGAGATTGTCTCTCGGTTGATGCTGCACCGTGCAAAATAAAAGGGGCGTTTGTTACGGCGAATCCCTTTGGGGTCGCGAGAGGTTCCGTGACTCGACCGATCTCTTTTTGCGTCCTCCCACGCTCGTCTTCCGGCGAGTTGGTCTTTGGTGCCGCCGCCGACAGGTTTGCGGCATGAGCCTGCAAGGAGAGCGAGAGAGAGCGAGAGAGCGAGAGAGACAGAGAGAGAGAGAGAGAACTCCGACGACCAAAACGCTCTCTCGCCACCCACCCGAGCGGCATGTCATTAGCGGTGTGTTTGCGGCAACGTAACAGTGACTTATGGTATTTGTCTCCCCTTGTATACGGCTTACGTAATACGGATCTCCATTGCCGGCCGGTTTAGTGTCGTCGCGTAGGTGAACGGGAACCATTCCGCGCGTTTTTTCACCGTTTCGCTCGATGGAACGAGAGCCGGCACCCTGAAAGGGATGCCTGTCGTTCTTCGAATTTGGACGGGGAATTGCCGCGATGTTGCGCCGTCGACTGGCGGACATTCTTGCGCGGATTGTCCCCAATCCGCCTTAGATCAACGCGCATCGACGGCATAGTTTCCCGACCGAGCGATTAGCCGCAATAACGACTAAATAAATTCTATCCGAATGTTGGAATCTCATGTGAATTATTCTACGAAATCATTTTTAGACTTACAATCATCCAACACTAAACCTAGCGAGCACTGAAAGCGATTAAAATTTTTATTACAATATCTGCTCGAATAAAGAAATTTATCGAATCAATTTCCATGTAAGGAAGTTCGCAATTTCAATAATTGTAGATGAAAAATAGAATACTGGTTAAAGACAGAAATAAGTAAAAAAAATTTTAATTCTACAAATCCCTCTGAAAAACAAGCAATTTCACAATAAAACGCCCGCATAAAATCATTGTTTAATTCTCTATCGGACGAGTCTCTATCCAAGGGAAATACATTTCTGGTTTCTCAGAACGGATAAAGATCTATACGTGCGCAAACGTTTCTGCTTCTATTCCCAAGCCGTCAGCGCGGTCTCCATTAATCTACTGTAAATTGAATAATGAAGCTCGGCGGTGGTTACACATCAAAATTGAAAGTCCAGTCAGTCGGCTATCCGCGAACGCCTCTGCGCGGTTTATGGTGTACGGGAAAACAAACTGTGCGCTGAAGATTAATTCCGCTCGCCGCGGTTCTAAATCGCTCGAGTGTGAAAACAGTCTCGCAGTCGGCCAGCTGTCGGGATTCCAGGAGCGCGCGTGCCGTCCGCCGGCTCGCTAATTAAACACGACCTCTCGAAATGCAAATGTCGCACTCGGGACACGTGACTTATCGACGATACATCCTTCGGAGCTCCTGTTCATCCTCGTACGAGAATCGCGTTCTTCAAACTTGCAGTTCGATTCGTTTGCATCAAATTTTAACAGCAATGCATTTTTCTCTCAATAATTTTCCAGAATGAAACAGTGCTTCTGTCGAGGATCCTTTAATAGCAGAATAAGGATCGAACTCAATCGACTGTAAAAGAAAACTATTTATTGATAAAGTAAAAGTATAAAGACACGGAGATCGCGATTCGAATGAGCAAGACGTTGCTCGGTTGAGGACTGTTGCGCGTCTACTAGCTAAAAAGGCGGAAGAAGGGAAAACTTTGCCGTGAACCCTGCATCGCCGAAACGGTCAGCGGACACATGGCTTTTATGGTCTGACAAAAGCCTGCGTCAGGCAGGGAAACTCGCAATGGAAAATTTAGAATTTCAAAATACAATCTCAATAGCTTCAAACTCGCAGTTCGACTCGTTTGTATTACATTTTAACGGCAATGTATATTTCTGTCAATAATTTTACAGAATCGTGCATGGAATTTGCAGGAAACGTTACGAACGCGGTTCTAAAACGGCCGGCTTTTGAGCAAATGAATTTTGTCCGCCCACGCGCACGAAAGCGACCTCTGCGCGCAGTTTCCGGCGAGCAATCAGACACAATGCGTTCCAGGAACGTTGCATAGGTCTAGTCTGCGTCAAACTTTTTCCAAGGAGGCGCCTAGATGGCCATCGTGACGCGAAGTAGCCACTTAACCACGGCTAACAACCCACGCCTCGCTTCCGACAGAATTTCAAGTTCATTGAGGGTTTCGATAAATCATTCCCCGGTATGAAGTTGTTCCGGACGAGTCGTGGGCGATGCTCAACTTCTCGGAATCTCGAAAATCGAACGGTTTGGGCGGTACCGTAAAATCTTTAACTCGACAATCACCGAAGATATATAATAGATTATGAAATTGTTATTAGTTCTGTCACGAGAGGATCGTGTTTGGCAATTTTTATGCGATCGATTAAATAACGAATGAAAGCAGAAATCACTCACCGAATCCCATCCGCACCTCCTCCTCGTCGTCGCTGTCGATATGCTTGATACCAGCCACTTCGAAGCTCCTCGCAGACTGCTCCTTCCTCTTTCCAGAGTTCGAACAGTCGCAAGTATCCTCCCCAGCGTCGCAGCTGCAATCGTCCCCTGCGCACCTGCACCCGAGCAGCGGATCATCGGTATCGATATTCCTGCACGCTGGACAAGGGAAGGTTAGGTCATCCAACGAAACCCTTTCAATTTTCCTCTCCACAGAAATCAGAAGATTCCCGATGAAAGCAGGCAGGTCATCGTCGCTGACATCGTCGACATTCTGCAATCTATCATCCTGATCAGGATCGCTCCCAATTTTCTTGCGCTCGAGGACAGCTTTGTCGAGTCTCAGGGGTGTCTTCAGGTCTTCGGGAGCCAGGGGTTTGCTCCTGGTCTCGCACCTGGCCGTTTCCTTCCACTTCTCCATGGTCGACGACGAGACAACCTTGGCGCACCTCTTCACTCTTGCGCGGCTCTCGTCGCCGGAAAGACTAGAACAGTTGTTCGAGCTGACTCTGGTTGTTGTTGACGATGTTGTTGTTGTTGTTGTTGTTGTTGTTGTTGTTGTTGTTGTTTGTTCAGAGTCCTCGTCGAGGTCTGGCTTCCACGTGTTCACGCTTGACGTCGACCTGGACTTCATCACCGCGTGTCCAGCCTCTTCGGCTTCGGTCTCGCGGTTCTCATTCGAGCTTTTACACTCCAACCTATCGATCGACCGAGTCTCCTCGCGACGATGATCGATTGCAAGGCCTTCCCTGGTTCTCGCGCGAGGCTCCTCGCGAGATCTTCGACGAGGACGCGTCGCCTTCACCGTGCTCGAGGATTGGGGACCCGAAATACTACCGCCTACGCCCGATGAACTACCTTGACCCTTGCGAGACACTTCCCGCCAGTCCATGAACTCCTCCTCGCGGTCCCAACCGAGGAACCCTGGGGCCCTCATCGACGTCGTTCTCCAAACTACTGCGATCTGTGGACAGTTCGTGCAGGAGTTAGGTCTGTCAGCTGGAAACAGGCTGGGGAAGGTGGCGATACAAATTGGAAATATTTATTGCGAAGAAACGTTTGATTACGATTGGACTGCGGATCTTTATGCATTTATAGCAAGATTGAGTAGATAAAAATCAAAATTACTGGAATATTTTAAAAATTAAAGATGTCGATATACGATTTCTCCTCCATCAAAATCATTGAAGGAAGAAACAACATTCAATTTAGCTTCTGTTTCTTGCAATCTCTGCAAACAATTTTTATTTTGCACAAAGATTCGCACTCCAATTATGAAGAACATCCGACTATTTTTAGTCCTCCGTACGTCTGATGAGTTTTACAATTTTGAGGAACATTCGATACCGGCAGCGTTGGTTTGGTTTTTCGTGGGAGCGATACGGTTCACGTTTATGGTCCGGTTCTCTACGATGACCGTCCAATTAGTTTTGCAATTGTGAGAAACATTCGATACCGACAGTGATGGAAGGGAGTGATAAGGTTTTTCAGGAATGATAGCAATGGTGCCGAGAAGTCTAGCAGGGGGACAGTGGATAGGAATAAAAAGAAAAATGACAAAGGAACGTGACTCACCTCGACGGTATTCCGCTCGACGGTTTCACCAGCCGCCGGTTCGCCGCTCCCCGAGGTGGTTGCAACTGCAGCTGCGCTGCGTATGCAGAGGTAACATTCCCCGAGACGTAGCGCGGAGGCTTCTAGCTCTCCTAGTTGCAGGATGAGGCCACGTCTGCCCAACGTCAGAGGCCAGCCTTCTGGTACCACGGATTCGTTACCCTGTAACACGAAACGAACAATTTCATTTCATTTCAATGCACCCGCCAATCGATTTTTTTAAATAAAAAAGTAAATCTTAAACTTGTAGCGAACATAATGCTTGGGAAAGAGGGACTTTCCGGATGTGGAAATTCCATCTTTCTTAAGAGCACTTGTTGGGCAGTCGGGTCGAGGGCCTCGTCATTAAAGTGACGATTGCCAGAACCTCGGACTCGACCGTTGCTATGTCCTCGGGTTTACGACGACAAGCACATTGTTTTGGCGAAGAAACTTTCTCCGCCGATGGCGCATAACGGAAAATTCCTTTTCCCGTTTTTTAACCGTTTTTTGGGACGCCACCAAACCGCGACCAAACAGGTCGCGCGTATGCACCGAAGATTGTAAACTCTCCGGGTTATCGCTTACCGAAGCATTTTCTCACAATAAACTTTACTCATAACACCACCACGTACTGTTTAATAGACCCTACCTTACGATCTTCCTAAAAACTGTACCAGGCTATTACAAGATGTTATCTCCTCTGTAAGCACTGGCCAAACAAATCCAAGAAGATCGAGCCCCACCTTCCCGCATCAATTCGATCCCTCTATGGGTCGTTGAAAAGGCCCCACGGACAATCGTTCGCGATTAATTAAAACCAAGCCGGAAGCTTCGCGAGGCTAATGAAATTCCTCTAAATAAGTTACACGCGAAAGGGAGAGTAATTGCGAAGAGCCAAGCCCCGGCGCGCGTTAATCACGCTGATTAGAGAGTAATCAACGGCGAACCGCGCGGGGGTACGCCCAAAAATTGAGGAGACGTGCCGCAGCTGAATGATGCTCTTCCACGGGCCGGGCCGGGCCGGCCACACCGCCATAGTTGTCCCACGGTTTCACTCTGCATTCGCGTTGCCCGCGAGAGACCGGAGGAATGCGGCCAGAATTTAATCGGTCCGTCAAATTGCGTCGGTGGCACGCCGGTGCATCCGGATTGAAACACCGGCGAGTTTGCATCTAAATCGATGCGTTGCCCCGCGCGATATCCGATTCGCGAATGGTTGATGAAATTTTTGGCAACGGACTTATTAACTGATAATTTCGCCACGTTTCTCTGAAGAGGGGCTCCGACGAAATGAAATGAAAATATATATTTGCATTCTGGAACGACAGAGCAATGAACTCCAAAAACTTTTAACAAAACATCGCAAACTTGAGAAATCCCCATTTACCAGCGACAAACTCGATAAATTGAATCCGCGAAACGCGAGGAACGTTCTCCACGGCGTGCATCAGATTCCGGGGGCTCCTCGTCAGAATCTCTGAAAGGACAGCGTGGCTGCGCAGCAATGCGCGCGCCCCCTCGTCTGTCGCCCACGTGCATCGATGCGCGCAGCCCAACGTGT
The DNA here is from genome assembly GCA_028455805.1 of Lasioglossum figueresi. Taxonomy (NCBI): domain Eukaryota; kingdom Metazoa; phylum Arthropoda; class Insecta; order Hymenoptera; family Halictidae; genus Lasioglossum; species Lasioglossum figueresi. The sequence continues at coordinate 12,844,293 of CM052193.1, read as the reverse complement.
AAGCAATTAGACGGCGCAACGCGCGAATAAAAGCGACCGGTAGAATGCTCACACCTTGCCTGCATACCAACCGTTGCAAATTAAACGGGACGAGGATTTGAAAGAGGTATGCCAGTTTTTACGGATAAACCCCTCTCTGCGCGGGCACGCTCAAGTCCGACAGATATTGATCGTGGATAAACAGATTCGTTTACCATAATTGAACGCAGCGGAGGTCGTCCCGTGTTTTTACCTGTTGCAACTGATTTCCGAGTTTTATAAAGGTCTGACCTATTGCGTGCTGATTTATTCGAGTACGAGGGGTCAAGGAGACTGCCTCGAGTCGCTATTTTTATCCAGGAGCTGGATCGTACGATAGAACACTGTTCGAGCAAGCAAGAAGATCGGAAAACGAACATTCAGCACCGGAAAGAAAATGTCCCCGCAGCAACGATGTCTAGAATATGGTACGAAGTTATGTCACCGGCAACCAGGAATGTGCATACCCAAATTAACTCTCGATAACGCGTCCGCTAATGAACCGCACCTCGGTTCGTTATGTCGATCCAGCAGATCGCAGATACGAGAGAACGTTCCCTGTGTCGCGGTAATAAATAACAAAGATAATAAAGTTGCGTACTCGAGCAACGATTCGGGAGCCTTGTTGGCGGTTGACAGTCGAATTCCATCGAGGTATCGATATCGATCATGAAAAACCGATTCTCACGGGGCGTTGGTGGTGGTGGTAATCGGCGTGTGTCCGTCGCGCGTCGAAAGATCATATCACGCGACGGAAGAGTTTCGCAATCGGACCGGGGAATGCGGCTTAATTAAGTCGCCGCTGTGCACATGCACGGTGCATACTATATATATATATTATGTATATACGTACGTATATGTGTATACGTGTGTCGCGTGGCACGCGTTGCGGTTTCTTTGCGTGTTGATCGAACGTGCTGGCCAGCAGGAACTGGCCCAGATTCCGGGACTCCGGCGGCCGTGAGCGCGAAAAGGACACGCGAACCAAATGAATGAACAATGCTGCGAGCGAACGCATTGTTTCCATTCTTCGACGATTATGGCGCTGGACCGACCACTTTTCGGCCACCCGGATAGCCACAGTTTCGTTCGAGAGTACTTTCGTCCGAAATACGACGAACGCCGGTCCCGAGACGTCGTCTTACAACGGATTAAAATTTTGGGGACTGGATAGAAGTCGATAGAACTTTTTATCTAAATGTAGATGCAAACGTACACGTTTGAAACGTATCGAGGCAGCGAAGATAGTTTTCAATAACTTACTATTCTACCGATTTAATATTTTAACCCTCATCCGTCCCTCGTTTCGCGAACAATTACTAAACATTTAAGTATTGTACGAGGTGTTATATCAATTTTATATTCGTACAAAGAAAAAAATTAATATAGAATGAAATTATTCCAGGTCGTTATAAGTTTCGGGCAAATTTACCTACAAGTAACAGAACGGTATAACTTATATCGGGAAAACTGTGTGAAATTGACACGAGGGACGGATGAGAGTTAAGACACACCGTTCAACGTGTTGAATCGTATAGTGCCTGCAAGTTCGTGTTCCCTGCGACAATTGTTCGTCGCAACTCTCGGCCGCAACTCCTCGAATCATGAACCTTTATCAACCACTTTTAAGCAGTCATTATTTTCGGAATCGTTTCAAGTCGAGCTTTATGGTCTCTTCCCGGCAGGATCTAAGATCCAGCGGCTTAACGATCCGGAGCAAGGATCGCGGTCTGAACGGTTTGATTTACACGCTTCCTATCTCTATGTATTCCGCGCGGCGGAATGGTTCTCTTTCCGAGGGAGAGAGAGGGAGAGGGAGAGAGGCCGGGGCGCGACTCGCGACGTAAATTGAAGGGCGCTGGATCGGTAAATCACGGCGCAGTGAAAGCCGGTTAGTTTCGGCGGGCTAGATACATCTCCCGCGGACCGTTTACCGCTAATGAGACACGCGGCGACAGCCACGAGCCCCGCTCCTTATCGCGTCCATCATAAACGTCCGGCCTCCCGCCGACACGCCGATTCTCTGTCCTCCGTTGTCACCGGCGACGTTGATTGCTTTCCAACAAACTTACACCGAGCCCTATCCGATCAAATCCTGTGACAATTACACGTCCCTAACCGCCTACCATCTCCCTCTTTTGTCATCGAGGCGGATTGATGCGCTCGATTAGCTGTACAGCTGTTTGAAATCGCTGCCACGCGATGCCGATGACGAGACAGAGGGTCTTCGTGCAAAATTTTATTTTATTTCTTAACACCGAACCTGCACTAAAATCGATTGAAATGTTTTACCTTGCAAAAATGACAAGACCGTATTTACTTGCATTTACTGGAATACATAAATTTTTATACGCTACACCTGCCAAGCATTGAAATCGATTAAAATGTTTTACCTTGCAAAAATGACAAGACTATATTTATTTGGATTTACTGGAACACGGAAATTTATTGACACATTTCCCATGGAAGCAGCTGTATAATTTTAATAGTTATGAAAGCGTTAACCCTTCGCGTTGCGATTTTAATTGGATAGTTAGTTTAATAAGTTACAAGAAATTGTGCATAATACGAAATTGTTTGTGTGTTCGGGGAGCCGAGATCGATAAAGTAACAGCTCCAAAGCGCCGGCATAAAGTGTCGAGAAAGCGGTCCCTTGGCTCTCCGATACGGCCTCGTGGTAAATCGCGACGATATGAATAATATAGCGCAACCCGTGTAATATTCTACTTGGGAACACCGAGAGTTTACGAGCACCCGCAGCCGGCTTCGCAACAGCCTGATGAGATCTTTCGGAGCCGCTCATTGTTTTGTCAAGCATCGCCGCGGCAGTGGTGGTAGGCTGCTCGGCTTTTGCGATCCCAATCTCTTGCTGCCTTGCGTTTTACGAGCCAAGGTAAGTACAGGCAAATATTATGCAGTTTTTCAACGGGCGTTGCGAACACTTGTTGCCGGATTTTATTGGAGACAAATGTCCGGCAAAAATTGATGGGAACCGATATTGTTCGGCAGAAAGTGAGGCGAACGAACTCTTACGTGCGAGGTTAAAAGTATAATCTGTATTTCACTGTGTTTAATAGGTTAAGGTTCTGCTGATTGCACGAATTTATGGTAGAACATTTTCTGTGTCGGATAAGGAAAGATTGTATCAACTCTTTGTCGAATAAAAATTCTCCGGAGCATCGTAATGTAACCTTCTCTTGTTATTATTCCAAAGTTGTACAATTCAGAATGTTCCGTATATATTGCTACATTAAAATCAATTCATAGAACGGTAGTATGGAGTGAACGTTCGAAACATGGTGGTGACAGCTGCGGAACAATGTGCACGAACAGATACATCGATCCAGAAGACAATCAGAGAGAAATCCGACATAACACAGCACCATGTTATAGTTCGCGTTATTGTGGCCGTGTTATTATCAAGTTCCGAATGTATGCCAGGTATTGGAGCATCAACAGCTCCCGGGTGCATTCTCACGGGAGGAGTGCAGGCATCGGCTTGCATCGCGAGGCTATCGCAAACGACTGAAGACAAATACACGCGGGTTGCCGCGCCAAATAGGGCCCCGTTGCGCCGCAAATGGAGACCCATTGTGGAGTCATTTGAAAAGCCGCAAAGGCTAGGTTCCGGCGCGCGTGTCGCCAGAAACGAGCAGCTCTAAAAGACGGCCTAACGTCTAATCTGCATTTTAAACGAGCCGTGGCTCTCTCTGCCTTCCTTGGCCTGCACACGGCTAACATCCCACAGAATTCCAACCACCTAGTACCACGTATCTACGCGAGACCCAAAATTTCAAATAATGAAATGTTTGATGTTGCGAGCTTCAATTTATTTCGTTTGCAAAATTGTCTTCCAAGCTAAATCCAGCCACCGCTGTCGCCGCTATGGCGCTCGATTCTAATCGAATTCGAGTGATCGCCGAACACAAAGCTAGACTCAGCTCCCATTGCATCTGCAAACGCCGATAATGTCTATCGATTGTCCACGCGAACATGGTCAGCCAATGTTTGAGCTTGTTGAAGGGACACAGACTTCCGCTGAGAGGTTTGATGCAGTGTTCGGGGTATCCAACCATAATCTTATCGCGTTGTGCCGATTTCGAATGCTGAAGGTGTTCTAACCAGCTCGACACTTCCGGCCGAGGACAACGAAAAATAAAAATGTGTCTCGGAAAATTACATCGGCGCGATAACGTTCGATTGAAAATTTTTCTGCCCATCGAAAACGATTGAAAGCGATAAAAGATGACAGTGAATTCGTCAATTTGAAGATTCCAGCAACGGAGAGAAGTTTTCTGGAAAGTGAAATGCTATTTATAATTTGTTAGCGGCGAAGGAGTCAGGCTTTCCGACGGCGCCGTATCTGCAGCCATAAAGCCAGACATTCTACGTTCTCGATAATTAGTCCCCGGTGATATTAAGACGTCTCAATCCCTCCTCTGTCCATATTTCTCCGAAGACATCGTCGATCAATCTCCGGGCAAAGTAATTGCACGGTATTCCGTCATGTCTGACCATACACGACCTTATCTACTGAAAGATTCGAAGCTCGATAAAAGCCATTTCGCTCGGCAAATTTCTAGTCAACGGTCCACGGTAGCGGTTTATTCCGATGAAATTAACGTTCCCAAGACTTCGAGTTATGAAACGACAGGCCGCACAACTCTCGGCGCCATTGAATACGAGATTGCGAGCACCGGTCCTCCGGTGCAAATCTTCATTTCGCCGAGATATTAATCGGTACGTGCATCACCATCTTCGGTGATTCGTCGCGGGAGGGTTGCGCAAGGGTTAATTACCGCGTCCCGGGACTCTGCGAGGACGCTAATTGCGAGTAATCGCGCGACATTATTTAAAACTCCACTTACTGAAATTATGCAACTACCTGGGGCAGGTGCAAGAGATCTGTGACGCACGAGGGGCTCGCTGAAAGGACTTTCAAACAGTCTTTTATGTCCTTTGATCACAGCCACGTTGATGGGATTGCGCACATCGAAAAATATATACGTAAAGTCCGTCTATTTCTCGGCCATTTGTAGTTTATAATTTTTATTTTTTTTCGTCGCGCGACAACGGTAACGCGACAGTCTTGCACGGTATTTCTTGCTGCTCGCCGTGAAGAAAAAAAAGGAGGTCTCGGCTCGAGTGCCATAAATCTCGTTTAAAGAGCGCTTAACGAACATTCCGTCTGAACAGCTTCTTATTTCCCTCTCGCGGTTACACGGCCATTGACAAGTGTCTCGAGGCTGTAATAAGCGTTCGGAAAACGAATCCGCCGTTGATGAAACCATAAACACAGGTTCTCCGCGGATTTCTTCGCTTCTACTTTCCCACATGTTTCCCGCGGACGAGAGTCAGAAACGTGGATCGCTTTGCGATGCACTTAATGAACGGCTCGCGTGCGCAGGCGTTTCTCCGGCCGTGTCGCGTGTATCTTCGAACTAATTAAACGGGAATGATAAAAGAGAAAGTGTGTACACGTCGAACGCCGCCAGCCAGCCGGCCGTATATTAATTCATATAATTCCGGGAGTAAATAAAAGGGAAACCCGCCGTAGAAGGAAATCGAGGAGCCAGCTCGAATGGCAGCTGTTGCCTCTAAACTCTAAAGCGTGCGGAAACGTCTTAAAGAAACCGCCGCGAGACAGAGGTTTCTTCCGTCGAAGTTATCGAGACGGTATCGAAGAAAACGTGATGGAAAACGAGGCTTGGTCCGCCAAGCAAACTGTATTAGTTTCTCAAAAACTGATAACAATTTGCTTGTAATGGGGTTTCTGCCCCGGGTGATCGCGTGCAATTTTCCCAGTTAAGTCCCTGATCGGTTTGATTGCTCGGTCTGATCATCCAGTTGTTGATGGATCGCAGGCGACAGCTATATTAAGCGATCCCTGGCGATCACCGGGATCCTGTTCGACTATCACCGACAGGTAGCGATCGCTAAGCGCGAACTGGTATCGATAGAGAGAAGGTGGCTCATTTGAGGCGACGATGCAATTCATTATCGAAGTATCTGGGATCGGCTGCGTACACTCGGCTACCGCTCTCGAGCATTCGTCTCATGAATCACGATCGATTCATCGGGCACCGACGCGGCGTTGGTATCGAGTTAATAAGTCCGAGTCCCGTTCGAGGCGATCGCGGGTGCCGATTAACACGTCGCTGTTATCGCGATCACCGTGTCGTGCGATCGAATGTCGCGTTTCACCGGGTACGATCGGGTACACGGTTGTACCCGCCATCCAAATATTATCATGCCGTTTCCGAGGAATAAGAGAAAATTTATTTTCTTCTGATTGGTAAACTGGAAGCGGCGAAACGCGCAGCAGAAACAATATTGCAGATTTCCCGGCTCGTGACATGCGCAGGTGTACAGGCAAAGACGCCGCCAGGTCGCAATCAATTGGCACGCGGTGCGAGCATTTGACATTCGCAACAGGTAGATTTACAGTCTGGGAACCGGAATTCGCGCGGCGGAATCAATTTGGTCGAAGTTATTGCCACCGCGTTTTCACGTAAGCGCGAGAGGGAACCGCTGATGCTCTCGGCCCGTGACTATTTCTCCAAGTCCAATTAATCATCGTCGCGGCTTTGGTTCCCCGGGGAATTATACAACCGGTCGATCGTCGAGGAAAGTCAATTCTCTTGAAACGATCATTAAATTATCTTGAATGCGGTTTCGACCGCGTCGAGAGAGCATAACTTCGATGTTCCGTTCAGCCTGGCCGACAATGCAGCTCCTCGAAGACGTTCTAAGTTAAAACGTTTTCACTTCGAATGTCAGAAACATTGTCTTCCCACTGCTCATTTTCATCCTTCGTTCTCGTCAAATAGATCATAAAAATCAGGAACGACCAATAGGTTGCCAACAGATTGCAAATCTGACGCTAAACCTGCTATCAGATGACGGATGTCCTCGAGAATCTCTAAAGACGTATCTAATCGTTTAGATCGGCGGAGATCGATCAAGATGATCAAGCGACCGACTCTCAAAAAAAATCTTCGTACATCTTATCGAAGCTACCTGCTGCTGCTACTAAAACAGTAGTAGAACCATTAAACTTGCTATCGAATGGTGTATATCTTCTAGAATTCCATAAAATACGTTTATGCGTTCAGATCAGTCAAGATCGATCAAGATGATCGTTCGTGTCTCTTACAGAAGCTATTTATTGTTACTAGGCCGCAAAACCACCATTAAAGCTGCTATCAAACGACCTTTAGAATCTGTAAAGACACGTACGAACGTACGATCAGTTAAGGTCGGAAAAGATCGATCAACCCAACGTGCGAGCTCTTCGTATTGCTTATCGGAGCTGCCAATTGCCACCGGGTAGCACAACTGCCATTAAACCTGCTACCGTACGATGTACATTATCTAGAGTACCAGAAGATGAACACCAGCTTTCAGATCAAACATGGTGTAGGAAGATCGATCGTAACGATGAAGTCCGGTGCTCCTCGTTGCCACCAGGTAGCGAATCAACTTTAACAAATCCTTCTCCCAAGCATCGCACCATCGAAAATCCTATCGATAACAGTGACGAAGTCCGGGGCTCCTCATTGCCACCAGGTAGCAAATCAACTTTATCAAATCCTTCTCCCAAGCATCGCACCATCGAAAATCCTATCGATAACAACGCTGAAGTCCGGTGCTCCTCATTGTCGCCAGGTAGCAAACCAACTCCAACAAGTCCCTTTGTCGAGCATCAAATTCTTTAAAATCCTATCGATCGCAATGACGAAGTCCGGGGCTCCTCATTGCCGCCAGGTAGCAAACCAACTCCAACAAGTCCCTTTGTCGAGCATCAAATCCTTTAAAATCCTATCGATCGCAATGACGAAGTCCAGGGCTCCTCATTGCCGCCAGGTAGCAAACCAACTTCAACGAGTCCCTCTCCCAAGCATCAAACCCTCTAAAATCCTATCGATCACCATCATCCAACAACTTGAGCTCCAGTATCTCATCCCGCGAAGACACAGGTATCAGGTGTCCCGAGTCACTCGGTGCTCCCAGCTGGCATCCACACGTAGCCGAGTCGCCTCTATCCAAGGAGCAGTTTTCTCTGGCAGAGAAAACCGGCGGGAACATTAGCAATTCCACGGGCATCCATCATTCGGCGGAGATAAACGACGCGACGGCAACACCGCGTCCCGGACCGATCAGATATCATAAACAGCGTTCTCACAAGTGACAGATAACAACTGGACACGAGTCTCCTGGCGGCTCGGGAAAGAAAACCTCCCGTGGCAACTTTCAACATTGTCGTCGTCGGGTCTCTCGTTGCCTCGATCGGTATCTTAGACCATAGCTGGGTCCCGTGTCAGAGATCGATCGAGGATCGAGGAACGGAATCGCGATCGGCTCGCAATTTCACCGTGCGATTTAACGCTGTTCTCTCTGTATATGTGTGTGTTAACGTTCGATTCTTTTCCGGGTCGCGCAACTCGGCCCCATTATCTGATGTGACATTTCATGAAAATATGACGGGGGACTCGCGCAGATTAGCCTGATCGACCAAAGGGGCAACGCGCCCGCCAGCCAATTATCGTTCTCACGGTGTAATTATCGCGATTGTTATCCAGCCTCGGAGGGGCGAGGCCAGCGAGGTCAGGTCCGAGGGAGACACGACAGACTCGGACAGGTCCTGGCTGGTTTACTCGGGTTCCAGCTTGCACCCGAAGTCTTTGGCAATATGGGATGACGGGAGAGTGCTGGCGAAATTCGAAAGCGAAAAGCTACTCGCGCTCAACGAAAGCGCGAGTGCTCGAGGAGCGTTCAACTTGGCTAACGAAAGCGACTGGTACTGGAACAATTATGACAAGTATCTAAACCTTGAATGAAACAATAAAATAACCATTCTCACAGTGGGACGGCAGCACCGCTGCCATCTGCTTCTCACGAACCTGATACTTTAGCCCAAGACATCCCCAGCTACAAAGTGCTTATTAGAAACGGAGGTTCGGGAGAAGCAAAGTCGAGTCTTCGATCAAGAAATGAAATCTCGCGGGCAGGGGATCTTGTTCTTAAAGTTCTTATCGCGCTGTCGAATTCTTTTTCTCCGAGACATCGGAAAGGACCGGAAGATAACATTGTCTCCTGGGAACGAGTGTTTAGAGGATTGTGAAAGCGGTGGCCAGCTGTGGAAACGAAAGAGAGTTCAGCCGCCTCGCGGTCGATTTCCATGGAGAGGCAAGCTCTCGCGAACGGACGACCGGCTGCGAGACTCGTAGATTATTGTTGGCTAAATATAGAGCGGCCAAGTAAATTGCGTCGCTTAATTAGCAGACTGCCAATCATTTTGTTATCGACATTCTTTGTTGGCGAACGAGGAGTTGGCTCTCCCCTAGACCGGCGCATCCTGTCACTGATTATCGAACCGTCTGCATCCTACTAAGTTCATGGTGACTTTAACCTCTACTCCAACTTCCCCTACGAACTAGCAAGATTGTGGGTGAACTCCAGATATAGTCGACGGCCAAGTTGAAGCGAGATCGGAGCTTCTGGTTGTATTTCTCGTACCGATGACTGGACTGCGGAGGTTTATGAAATTTTCATTTTTTATAGACAATTTTAAAGAAAGTTTCTTAGTAAAAATCGCACTACATTCTGTCGAACTTTATATTCTAGTATTATTCAAAATTTTCATAATCTTTGATCCCTGGTTGGTGCAGTCAATGCAGAACATTTTTATTTTGCGCGAAGATCCGCCTGTACAAATAGCGGAACTCGAAGATGTTGCCACGCACGTCACGCACGAACCTAAACGATGATAATGCGCGCAGCCAAGGATTTCACCGCGAGAACATATTCACCTGCGATATTTCCTGCAGGAGCCAATTAGATCGTCCCGTTCCGTTTCGCTGACGTGACACTCTAATTGTCGCGGATCGACGCGTGTTCCTCGAACCGCCGCGCCGCGCCGTGATTAATTATGACCGGCGGTGTATCCGCGATCGGCCCGCGGTACAATTATTATAATTGCATAGGTGTGCGCGGCTCGGAGATATCGATGATCTCGTTGCGAACTGGACCCGGGCAGACGACGACGAGATACAGAGAAATGAAGACGGTGGCCGGTGTCTAGACATCGGTATGCTGGATCCCGATCTTTATTCGATTGTTATCGTGCGACGGGTCCGATCGGATCGTTGTTTATCGAGACAGATGAAAAAATTTGAGACTGCCCACAAAATATAACGCATTTTAAGATTCCATTTCTGAATTTTCCTTGTAGCAACATTACTATTCAAGGTAACCAGAGTGTACTGAAACGGAAACGTCCTTGCACCGCAAGCAAACGGGAATTCCAACACGTAATGGATTCTCAATAACAGGAAAGTGAAATACCAGTGTCGGAGACCGATCGATGGATTACCGATACGTCGACAGCAATAATTGAAGCAATAATCGAACCCGGAACTTGAGAGGAGGTAGAACATTCGCGTGACAGGGATGCAACCGTTCGTAATGACTGTTCAGGTGCGTGTACGTATCTGCAGAAGCTAGCCCCAGGTTCTGGGAAGAGGAAGATGGCCGATGCTCATCATGTCGCTTAAGGATTTCAACTTGACTCCACTTGCAGGATACTCTGGAACGAGAGATTGCCACCGGGATCACCCCGGGATACACGCATCAAGAACGCCACGAAGATCGAGTAACGAGTGGTTTACTGCTTCTTTAATGAATGCAACAAAGATTAATGAGTCCTGCGAACATTGGTCGTGTTGGGCGCAAGGCGCATGCCACCAGGTGAAGATCGTAAGACGATCCTACTCCTTGTTGCACAGTTTTTTATTTTTATGCACCGCGGGCCTATTGCTACCTTTTTCTCCACTTTCTCTATTGGCTCGAGTGCGTGCACTTGAATTTTCTTGTATGCTTTGCATGCTCTAAATATCACCCAATATTCCAAACGCTGAATTCCTCAAACATAAATCATCTTCCAGAACCGAGAGAATAAATGAATTTCCTCAAAGATTCACACGAGTGTTTCGATATACACAGGCTTTCCGTCCAAGCGTTTCGTCAACGTCTCCTTTCGCGTTTGGATAATCAGTTTTCAAGTTGAATACGAAACTGGGCATAGCAAGCGGTTCCATCGTCCTCGAAAATGCTATTTACATCTTGTTAGTTGCATTCCATCGAGCACCAAGGTTCCCCTCGCTGAATCATTAACTGTAGGCCCACCTATTCTGCTTGCACGGTGTCCCCACGAGACGGATCGATGAATAATGAAACTCCTTTCATCGTGCTGATGATCGTTTGAGAGATCGCCACCCTGTTTTTGCCTGGAGTCCACCGGCAGGACGACACAGGTAATAACAAATGGCACGCAACCAGCCTGAGATGCATCGCTTCGGGTGCAAGCCTCCGACTGCACCGAGTATAGATCATTGGCTTGTGTGTACGATCTTCTTTGGGTACGCCAGGTGTCTTTCGATGACTCTCTTCCACGTCTCTCGTGCCTCCGAGCCTGTCGAGCAACATCTCAACCCCTGTGATCGACAACCGAAGATGTCTGAAGACCTCTGTAAATATAGTAATAAACTTCTTTTTCCTCGGTTAATTAAACGCTTCCGTTTCGGTACGCTGGACATCGCCGCGATCACCAGTCTTTTGCCGATCATTTTCATGTAGTTACCTCTCCTATGTAGCACAAGATTTACTTCGAACACTGTGATAACGTTCTGTCATTTTATTCTACGCTTTTCAGAGTACGTTCCGAAGAAAGAAGTATTATAATTAATTGAGGATATTCAAAAATATTCTAAATATATTAGGTCGGAGGGAAAGTTCCGCCGTATTTTAATGAAAACGTTTGAGTCGATTTATAAGAATCTATATTTAATATTATTCGATGATATGATTTCCATGATATCTGTTTTTGATTTCCAAGCAAAATTACCTGCTTATTAAAATAGAAGCACGCGATAAACGATACCTGTTCCATCGAACGGTGGATAGCCCATGAAAATCATCTTGGGAAACACTTCTTCCTCGACCAATCTCGCCTAAATCACTTTGAGGTATTAAAATGAAGACACTCGACGAAACTGGCACAATTCGGACCGAAGATTGTGGTAGGTATGAACAGCGAACGGTAGTTTAGAGCACGGTAAAACAATCTGTCGGTGGTTAAACAATTTATAGGAAAGTTTTACGGTAATTGACGGCATGCACTTTTCCCCTGCATTTTAATGGCGGGTCAACTGAGAAAATCGTGGACATTAGCGCGATAATTCATTGTTAATTTAACGAACCGCTAGTACCCCGAGCCGATAACGATCGCAGTCTCGGCGAAACCGAGATAATAGATGTACAATGCGCCATAATATCGGAATATCGGAATTAACGACCGATTCATGGGTGTGTTAGCCGGCGATAATCGATTTGCCGTTTTACGACCGCCAGTCGTAAACCTGTGTCACTGGGACCGTGGAAAGGCGTACCTCCGCCAGTGGCTTTCTGTTGATTGCTATACACATCTACGTTCTTTATCGTTTCCCCGAACGCGAATTCGTCAACTTTATTTTTATTCGATGACACCGAATGCTGGCTAACCTGCGAATTTTATGTAAACAAAACCGATATCCGACAGAAAATACCGACACAGCGTACCGATCTAAAAAAATAATCGATAATACGAAAAACTCGCCTGACGTCGTGACTGCTGTTGTTGTTACGCAAACGAAACATTTTGTAATCGCTGCGGAATAAATAGCCACAAGTTTTCCTCATACGGTAATTTAAGAACTATTTTTCTGGATTTAATCGCAGCGAAGTCTTATGTTTATTGCAAGAAAATCTTACGGTTTCCTTGATTCTGGGGCACGATGGGCGTGCTGTTAATATTTGCAGAGCTCTGAGAGCATCTCACGATCAGCTAATATTTATACTTTGCGACCGCGAGAGATGTTTTCCTGTTAATGTTAGTTTATTCGTGTCTTATCAGGGCAATGCAGCTGGTAGAGAACACGATCAATATGTAAATTGATTCATGCTCGTTTCTTTTGGAAATTGTGCACAATTAGGTAAATTTTAGCGAATAACATCTGCGGGCTATTTAATCCTGAATTTATCCTGGTAATCGGATTTTTGATAAAGTCGTGGGCTTGCAAAATATTTTCCAACAATTTTACGAAAAATGTTTAACACCGTCCCAGACGAGTAAAGATGTTTTAATCGCCAAAAAATAATTTATTCCGCGTATTAACAATCTCGAATCTTAGAATAAAGCCCACTTCGGTATCGCCTTGTGGCAGACTACTTCCTACACTCGTCGCTAAGATGGACAGATAGTCAAAGACCTTTAAAAACAGGAAACCTAAATATCTGCTCTACCTCTGATAATACAAAAAATGTTCCTAACGTAATCTAAATGGTTTCAAAAGACGAATCGGATGGAAGAATCGTTTCTTATGAATTGTAATTTTTTAATCGTTTCTTCAAGGTCACTCGTGTTTTTTTACATATATACGCACATTTTTTGTTGTTGCACGTTATAGCAAACATTATTGTGCATTCATTCATGTTTAACAGCACGACCTTGAAATGACCGTGAACTCTAAAATTTGCTAATTAACTTGAACTTGTAAATAAACACATTGTAGCATCCCTCTGTGTACATAGAAAGTGAGAGAGATATGTATTTAAGAGTTTGCTCGCTGCTAGATTTCTCAGTGTATCGACAAGCGATCCATAATGCGTGGAACAGGAGAAAATTCAAATGGTTTTAATTTACGGTGAAGCTCGAGAGTGTCTAAGAGAAGCGATACGAATTTACAAAGACAAATTTCCAGAATGTTTTTGTCCATCGCGTTCTGCATAATCAAAAATATTGTTAAAACATTTTTTGAGATCGGTAGTGTCAACAGAAACATTCGTGCGAGACGTAAGACTGTTACTCATGAAGCTTTACTCATTTAGTTTACTCATTCAGATTACGTTAGAAACATTTTTTGTATTTTCAGAGATAGAGGAGATATTTAGGTGTCCAGTTTTAGACGAAACACCCTTGTATATATCGTCCTCAACCGCCTCCCAATATCCAGCGTCTAAGGCATGGCCCGCTAGATAGCCTTATCGATGAATCCTCTAGCGGGTCTACGACGAAACGCTCCCCTTTCCTTTTCCTCCTCTCTCTCTCGCATATAATAGCGCCGCCAAAACTTCGATAAATTCATGTTCCGCGAAGCACACGTTTAAACAATTGACCAATTTGCATAAATTACAATATAGCCACCGGTGCGTTGGAACGTGAAGCCACTATCTCGGCAGCTGTCAAAGGCAATGTCATCGGAATGCAAATTAACCGCGAACCAGGAAAATAAAGCGAGATAAAGCTTTTCGTTGCGTTCCACGGATCCACTTTCGTAATCGAGGTTATCAAGCGCTCGCTACGGGCGTATAGGATTTTCCCAAGCTGCCAGTATTGTTGGCACAATGAAGTATGACTCACGTCTGTCCGACTCCCAGTCGTTTGTGGTTCAAGCTACATTGCCAGTCGCGATATATATCAGCGAGTTTCCTCGACGAGTGCTGTTCAGTCGATCCTCTCACGAAAAACGGTTGTCGTCCGATACTGCACGGTATTCCACAGGTGGGATCTCGTTGACTTTTAGTGTGAAATAGTCTTGTAATTTTTTTGTGACAATTGCAGTGGTGCGTTTCCTGACTTGTGCGAATTTTATTAATGTCGTACAATGAGGATGAACAACAGGTATTTTGCAATTGTTGCAGGAAACAGTGTCTTCAAGATGAAGCATCTCTTAGCTTTATCCGTTCTACTGCTCTCGTCGGAATGTTTCGGTGCGCTAACTCCAGTGATCCACACGAATTCAGGACCTGTACAGGGCGAGGTGAAGACTACTTTCTTGAAAGCGAAGCCATACTCATCCTTCAGAGGCATTCCTTACGCAAAACCGCCCATTGGAAACCTTCGACACCAGGTAAAGCTCCCTGATCAAATTCTCTCAGATAGAAATACAGGGTTATTCTGAAAAAGCAGTGACCAAAGACATTCTATTTTTACTTTAAAAAGAGCAGTAACTTGTTCCAGTTCACAGAATCACCCTGTATACGTCGAACGTTGACATTTATGATTATGTGTCTCGAGTCACTCGTATTTTATGATCGTGACATTGATTGTGACTCGATACAATCTGTTTGACAAGAGCACCTGTGGAGGTAGTATTAAATCATAGAATGGAAAAAATGATGAATGCTATTTGAATTGGAAATGCGTGGTGAACAGTAGCCGAGAGATTGGCACAATCCAAGCTCTGTTATTAATTGTCTATTGTCGCTATAGCCGCCGGTGCCAGCGGAACCATGGCGGAATATATTGAACGCTACCGCGGACGCTGTTGCGTGCCCACAAATCGATGAAGCTGGCGGTAACAGATACGTAGGGGATGAAGATTGCTTGTACATGAACGTGTTCAGTCCTGTTGTAAGTACGATCAAAAAAATTCTGTCAATTTTTTATAATTCATGTTTTTTAAATATTTATTACTGGACAGACTTCATTCGGGAAGTTCACGCATAGAAAGGCAGTGATGGTGTGGATCTATGGTGGATCCTATAACGCGGGATCGTCTCTGACTTCGTTTTATGGGCCAGATATGCTTCTAGACCAGGACATTGTGGTCGTCACCTTTAATTACCGTCTCGGCGCACTCGGTAATCATCGAGAAATATTATAGAGCGATTTACTGCTTCGGTTCTTCAATTCTCATTAATTATTGTATGTATTGTCGTGACAGGATTCCTGTCGCTGTCCCGAGAGGAGGCATTAGGAAACGCAGGATTAAAGGACAGCATTCTAGTTCTGAAATGGGTGCAGCAGAATATAGCGAAATTCGGTGGCGATCCGAGACGAGTGACGATTTTCGGGGAGAGTGCTGGCAGTGCGCTAGTTCATTTCCATCTATTGTCACCGATGTCGACAGGTACGGCAACATCTTCTTTAAACATGGAAATTAAAACCTTGTTCCAAACGAATTAGAATATTTAGAGAATCTAGAATAGTACCCAAAAATATTCTAGGTGAACTTATAAAAATGTGGTGATTTTATCAATTTTATATTCGCCTACGAATACACTGAAAATCCTTAGAACTGTCTTTGTAATGTTGCTGCCTTTTCCTTGAACCAGGATTGTTCGTGAGAGCAATTGCCATGAGCGGCACAGCATTGGCGCCATGGGCGTACCACACACCCGAACAATCAATGGTCAAAGCGAAACAACTGGCTTCTTTCCTTGGAAACAACGCGCAGGACTCGGACGCACTTTTGCAATTCTATAAGAATGCACCAGCGAAGGATCTCGTGAATGGCAGCCAGTATATGGATGAAATTACGCAAACGGTAAAATTCGTATTTTCTACTTTCTATTTATCGCGATTCAAACTTGAGCGTGCAAGAATAAATTGAATGGAGAACTAAAATTGAACCGCAACTAAACTAGGGACGAATTCGTTGAATAATTTTGGAAATTTCAGCTCAGTATACCGTTCAGACCAACGAAAGAGTTAAAGAGCGCAGGCGATAGAGCGTTCTTGACAGAATGTCCATTCACATCGTACACAACTGGAAGATTCAATAAGGTGCCCATAATGATGGGCCACACCAAGGAGGAAGCTCTTGGTTTCACTAGGCGTAAGTAATCGAATAAATCAGGTTTTCATCTGCTCAACGTCAATCGTTGAATATACAGGGCAATACCGATCGCATATTTTATATTTGCATACAGCTGGCTACACGGGCACTCTAAACGATACTTGGACAAACTTTGACAGGCTGTTGGATATCGATCAGGACGTGTTTGACAGGTTCATGAAAGGCAAAGCCAAGGAGTACTCTGTGGTGAGCGGAAATTCAATGAATCTATTCTCTATTTTCCATTCATTTTTATCGCAAATGCATCAGATCCGCAGTCTATTCATTGCACTACATCTTTTTATTAATTAAAGTCTTCTAACTTCTTGTTCTCTCGTTCACAGTTCTTGACTGACTGGTACTACACAGCACCGCAAGACCTGACCCGCAGGATGATTCAGGAGCAAGATAGAAACTTGCCAATTTATTCTTATATTCATACCTACGATTCTCCATACGCATTGCACAGACAAAACGGAGAAAACTTGAACGGTGTGGCAAACGGTTTCTTAAATTTTTACTATGTCACACAGATGGTTATAATAGGAAATGATTTTTGATACAGGAACCTCTCACGCCGACGACCTGCAGTATATATTCCACATTGCCATGACTCGCGAACCGACCGATCCCAATGACCCCGTCAACGTGTTCAGAACGAAGGTGTCCGCGATGTGGGCTAACTTCGCAAAATGCGGGTAAGATCGTGATTTCATGGATTTATAAAATTTTTCCTACCGTTTCTTATTGGTTCTCTAGAAATCCCACGCCAAGGCACGACAACCCATCGAACGTAATTTGGCCAGTGTCCGGGGAACGTGGATTGCAAATGAACATAAACGCTGAAGATAAAATTCAAACACCAGATATATCTCAGGATGCTCGAGAATTGGAACAGTACCAGCGGGAGACGATACCATTCAAGACTCGTTGCGCATTGCCACGCAGACAATAACCAATACTCGTACCGTATTATAGCCGGGTAGCGGCTATGAAAGTGGTAGAAAAAAATGACTGTATTTAAAGGAGATTATCATTTGAGCGAAGATTTTGTTAAACATCTCGTTTTTGGCAATTAAAGCACAAAAACAATATATTTCAGAAATGAAACACTTTTTTAATCCGTTCTGCTTGTACCCGAAAAATTCCATTGGGTCCAACAATCGTGTGTAGCTCTTCTCCTGGCAGAGGCAGGTAATTTTTATTCGAACCAGCGCAATCCTCGTGAAATTTCGCATAAGAATCGAGTGCAACTTGTTCCGTATCGAAGTGCTAGCAATAGATAAGAACAGAATTGGCTCACGACGGCAACGCAGATGCTGATCCATCTAATTTTTATTTGAAGCAGCGCGCGGCGGGTTTCTTTTCAGTGTCTCGGATCGGCACCTGTTCCCTCGAAAGCGACGAGAGACGAGCGCGAGGAACGGTGTCACGAACGTCATTCCAGCGGCCCTATTTTTTATCGCGGCAGGAAAACCGGTCGCGAAAAAAATCGGGATGGGACGAGAGCTGGCGCAACAGAGAGAAGAGAGAGAAAGAGAACTCGCGAGATGTTTTACGCCGCTTTCGCAAGAACGCTCTGCACTGCTCTGCTCCGAACGGCTCTGCGCAGCGCCGACCGCCGTTTAACCGGCTTAATAATTGCGCTCCTTATACGTGACCGAAGATAATTGTTTTTGCATAATCGGGATGGCTCTCGATCCGCTCCGCGAGGAAAGAAATCGTGTCCACGTACCCGCGGCTCGGCGGCACGAGAGAAATGCGTCGAACGCGCGAAATTGCGCATTGCGCAACAGCCTTTGCGAGCTCGAACGCGCCGCGGAAGAAGAAATCGAATCGGGATGATTAAGCAATTACGCAACGGACCACGCGCTAATATATTGTTCGTCCCGTTAATTACCGACTGGACGTACTCGCACTCGGAGAAAGCAAGCTTCTCTCGGTTTGTTCCGCGGTCTTCTCGCTTTTTGGGCATCGGGACGCGTTGCAAATTCTGGAACCGTCGGTGGAATTTGTGAAACAACTGGTTCTTCGATCGGGCGATCGTTTTCGAACGCCGCAAATGGAACTCGTAAATTCACTTTTTTAATCGCTTCGGTAAAGTCGCTTAGTTCGGTGTGGACGGGTTTCAAGCGATTACGGGAGCCTGGAGATTGTGTTTCAATTTTAAAGCGTGTCTTCTTAAATGTAAAAGCATCGTTCCAGCTTTAAACGTTCGAGAGAACATTGTAACAATTTCGACGGATGAAAACGAGTCCGAGGAGCATCGTCGAATATACGATCGAGGGGGGAGTTGATGATCGATCGTCGAGAGGCTGCGATACCGCGAGTTGCGCCGATACTTCCGGTAAGTCACGCGAAAATCGAGGATCCTGCACCGCGTGAGAACAGAGGGCACCGCGCCGATGCATCACGGTCCACCATTACAATATTTCAGTGGAGCCGTTTTCATTGTTCAAACGCCGCGCGCATAAAAGCCGCGGGGGGCACTCATAAGCGCGCCGACCGGCAGCATGAATTACGACCGGTTTGCATACCGATCGCATCCACGTGTTCGACGACTTTTCACCGTGCATATCTGGCTATCGATTGTTCCAGCGGCCGATGAAAACTCATTCGTTCGTTCATTCATTCCGCGGTATCGTATCTCGACGCGAATGAATTAAGAGGATCGACGAGAAACGAACTCACCGCCTCGATCTATTACAATATAATAAATCTCGTTTACCGACGCGGGCGTCGGGCCTCGTTGAAACAATCCCAGTGTATCAATTAAATTGTTCGCTCGTGTAATTGCTGCGCGCTGAACTGCGATTATGGCGGCTCGATTCGGTTAATCGGAGAATGATGCACGAGTCTAACGCGTGCAACATGTTATTCGGGACGATGTTGTTCGATAACGGATTTGCTCATCTTTGCGCCACTGTGTTTAACTCTCCATGGACGTTTACTTTTTTCCATTAGTATTCCAGATTTTTGTAAAACCTAGCAAAGAGTCGCGCGACTGAAATTTTTGTAGCAGGATTTTTGGCTGATTTTTCTGGAGATTCGTATCGAGTTTCTCTCGGTGTAAAGTTGAAGGAAACGATAAAAACCGGATCGAAAGATCCCAAACACAGCCTCCACGTAAGGTTTCGCGCAACGATCCCCGGATCGCATCCGATGAGCACCCGAAACAGCTCGTTTCCAAGAAAACCGGTTCACTTAAATCACCGGGAAGCGAGAACTGCCGGTGGCGCGTGCAAATAAACCAATTACCGTCCCGACCTCCGACAGACGTATGAATTTAACGCTGCAATTACGTTGGTTACCGCGCCGCTATCAATCGGCGAACGATCGCGAGGTCTCTCGGGAAAGCGGCTTACGATTAGAAGGAAACCTTCGCGAGGAAGAACCACCAACCGGAAATTCGATTTGAAGATCCTCCAGCAAACTGTCCAAAGTATCGTTCAATATCTCCGGTTACGAGTTGTTCGAAAAGTTAATTAAAACAAAGAGCATTGAAAATATTAAAAGAGTTAGAAGCAGGGAATTGATTTTGAAAAATTTAAATCTTGTTCGGATCCTTAAGATTTCCCGGATGGTAAAGGTTGTGGAGCAGTGCGATGCACCTGGCAGAATTTTTTTCGCGACCGAAAGCGCACGGTGAGCGAGCGATTTTCGCGCGGAAACCGCTCCGAAGAAGAAGTCGCGGAAAGGTCGGCGACGCGCGATTAACCTCTTCCCATTTAAGTGCAAATACTGCCGTGCGATAAATTCGACGCGGGAGAAATCCTGCTGCTCGCACGCGAGCGAGCGGGTTCGAGACTGTTCACCAGCGGGTTCTTTGAGACGCAGACCGTCTCACTGGACGGGTAGCAGCGATGAAAGTGACAAAAATCGGTGGATAATAAAGAAAAATGCTCGGCCACTGTTTTCTCCTTCGGAGCAGCGTTTTTATTTTTCGGGGCGGTAGAAAGTTGAAAACTGTTTCGGCCGTCGCTTCCTAGAAAGCTGCTTCCTCCCAGAACAGTCTCGCCGAGACCATTTTTAACTATGCTGCGATACGATGTGCGCAAAATTTCAGGGGAGATCGTCCGACCGAATAAAAGTTTAAATTATCTGGCCAAATATTTATTAAACCATCAATGTCGAACGTCGTTATTAGAAAGCTCCTCCGCAACGACACTTAGCGCAGTACCGATGCGGTTCGTCATTTATCTGGCATCGCTTAACGATCAATAAATGTTGGCGCGGATCAAGCGGAATATAAAATGTCAGGAAACGATCGCACCGTGGCGCCCGGGGGGAATAACGATTTCCGCGGAACACGTAACAAATTGGGGCCCTCGACGTGCCCCGATCCTCAATTTTCATCGACCCGCGCGAAGCTCGCGTCGAACGCGAGGGAACACGCCGCTTTCTACTCATAATTTTCATTCGAACTATAAAATGATGGGCCCGAAAGTTAGGCGCACAAAGAGGTTGAAGAGGAGGTGGACGAAGGTGTGCACGCGTGCAGACGATGGCCCCCGCGACCGGTCGTTATCGGTGCACTTATCGGAGCCATTTCACCGGTCGATTCGTAAAGCGGCAAACGATTGGTCGTCTAACGATCGATCGGCGTCCTCTCGTACCATTCAATTTTCCAACGGGGAAAAGAAGGGCGGGAGAACGGCCGACCGGTTCCCACGCGACCGATCCGGGCCCATGAGACCCGCGATCGGGGCCTCTCACGTTTAACCGAGTGAAAGATCCTCCGCGGATCCGCGAAAATCCTCCCACCAGAGCCAGCACCGATCTTTTCTACGTTTTAACCTCAAATGATTTTCGCACCGAGGTTTTCGAGTTCTTGCGAGAAATTTTATTATTCAAAAAATATTTCGACGATCTTCGTGGTTCGAAAGTGCCGTGAAAATGTCAACGTTTCGATGCGGGCCACCGTGGGCCTCGCGAGGCCCCATGGTTGGGGGCCACCCTCCGGGCAGCCTGGCAAAAAATCGTTTGGCGAGTATGCCCGCGAAACAAACTCTCGAGCCGCGGGTAATAGCCCGTAATTGCAGGTGTTCCTTGTGGGAACCCATCTCCGCCGGAAAAATACTTTTAAGTATCATTACGCGATACTTAAATCCGAGATTACGAGCGGGCGCATTTAGAAAACCGTAATACCGCTAATGCCGGTCCCCGGGCCTCGGTTACAGAGCGATTTGCATGCCGGCAAAGGCGAAAGTGGACGTAGACGATGCTCCTCTTTAGGGAACAGAGCAGAGTGCCGTCACAACGGGTAATCGATACTCGTCGCGATTCTATCGTAAATCATCGTACACACAGGCAAGCGTCCGGGAACCCGGAACAATTTTTCCGTGGTCGTTTCAAGGGGTTGCCATAAATCTTGCGGTTCGCGCTGACATTGTAAACCGAAGAAGTTCTCGAAGGTATCGATTGTAGTCTAGATTTTGAAAATTGTTTAATTCTTTCTAAGAATGGGCTTTCGAAGTCCCCTGTATTATTGTTTTCTCTGGTGAGTGGTATCGCAGTGTATTACGGAGTTAACGACGCAAGGTGAATCGCCAGTTTCTCACCTGACCGACCGACGGCGGAATGCGCGATAAAACCGACTCGCGAAATTACCGCGGCAATGTTTACTCGGCGATCGCGTTCCGAGAAATTAGACTCGGTTGTTTTGCCAGATGGTTGAGTCCAGCTGGTGCCTCGGAGATCGCTCTTCGCCCGCCAACTTCTTCGGGTTGGAACACACGAGGTTCCGCGCTTCCATCGTATCCTCGTCCGAGTTTTTTTGCGTTGTTGCGTCACGCGATCGTCTTTGTGGATTTTTCGAATTACGTTGGGCTAATGATCCTGCTCTAAATTTTATGGCCTGGGTTAGGGGCATTCGCGCGAATGAAATGTTCTGGCTCCGACCGGTTATCGCCAGAGAAATCACAAGATAGAATATCTACGACACAAAATCAAAATAAATTCTGCGTTGCCGTCTCGAAAAGACAATGCACGACGCTTTTGGTGGTTGTTGGGGTGATCGTTCAGCGAAATTAAGCGGAACAGGATTCCGGCCATTGTTCCCGTTGACGGAACCGTGTGTTCCGGACGAAGGTGGAACAAACGTTCGCAAACGTTCGCAAACATTCGCAGAAGTGCCGTAACGCAGTCGTCCGGGAAGAGGAGCGCGCGCAGACAGGCCGGGGAGAGAAGAAGAAGAAGGAGGAGACCGGGAACAAATTATATAAAAGGACCACACACGGTGCACAAGAGGGGCACAAGAGGGGGGCCTCGGGAAGAACGGCGAGGAGGGTAAGGGAGTACGGGCACTCGGCGCGAGCATGTGCTACACGCGAAATATATACGACTTCGCCGTGACTATGCCGGGGGATTTACCTTACGTCGAGCTTTGAATCGCTCGTTTAGGATGAAAAGGATCGGTGGCTCGACAGCTCCGGCCACGTGGGTGGTGCGACGAAGACGAGAGCCCGGAAGGATCTCACGGGGGCTTAAGGATTCGCGGAGATTTAATGTTATAATGCGTCGTCTCCGTTCGCTGCTTGGCAAATCGCTCCACTGGGTTCGTCTAGCCCTTTCTCGGATCGACACGGGTCGATTCTCGCACGTGGAAACAATGAAAAAATATTTGAAAGAAAATTTGTCATCCATCTTTCGAAAAGCATAACGTTACAAATTAGTTGATCGTTCTGGATCATGGAGTACCGCAAAGATAACGAACGTCCCGCAAAAACCGCCGATAAGAAGCCCACGATTTAATAACTCTCCGGTCAACAGGTAGTCGAACAACCGGATGCGAGTGATCAACGGCCAATGAACAATTTATGTCCGTGAAATTGTGTATGTATCTTGATCACCGTAGCACTCGAACGCCAATCGGAACGGTGCTAATAACCGCGATGTTCCCTCCCTCTCTCTCCCTCTCTCTCTCTCTCTAGTCCAACGTTTCATGATTGCCGTCGACCACCGGTGGATAGAGACATTCACGGTGAAACTCGAGCGCGGTTGCGCGCGCGACAAACACGAGAAAAAGAATGATCGATACGATCGTAATCTTCGATTGCTCGGGGACCAATGTGGAAAAGGATCGTCGTGACTGCTGCCACGCGACGAAGTCCACAACCGTCGTCGTGTGCGCAGCGGTTACACGCCGGGAAAGCGAAAGAGATTTCGCCGATCGATCGATCCGATCGATAAATCGATCCCGCGGTGTCGCTCGTCGCCGTCGTCCCCCGCGAGAGAACGCAATTACGCCTCGCGTGCGGATTTTCTCTTCCGGCCAATATCTCAGCTTCTGCAACCCCGCGGCTGCATTGTGCGAAACCGCTCGAATCTCGGCAAATAATCGGTACAAATCGGTGGAAATAATCTGGCTACCTTGCTTCGCACGATCGCTGATTCTGAACTGGTTTCACATTTTTCTTCCGTTTATCTTGTATTTTATTCTAACCTTTGGCAATCGAGTGGCGATTCGGAGTCGCCACCAAAAGTTGTCGTATCGTTATTCAAAATATTGTTGAGATCATTAAATGCAGCGGAATCTAATCAGTTACCAAACATTTAAGTATTGTACGAGGTATCATATCAATTTCATATACGTACAAAGAAAAGAATTAATGTAGAGCGGAATTATTCTAAGTCGGAAGAAACGTTTAATTTTCGAGTTAACCCCTTGCCGTGCCATTTTCTTTGCAGTTACAACGATTAAAATGTCTATATCCCCAAAAATGTCGTAGAAGGAAAAAGAAAATTTACATTTTCTCGTGGCTACATTTATTTCAATGCTTAAATATTACTTGCAAACGAATCAAATTTGATCTCGTCTGAAAAGAAACGCGTAACATTCACATTTGTCAGACTTTGTTAAAATCTTCGCGACGAGTCAGACAAAGGGTTGAAATTCGTACTCGACGAACCGTTCTGCGCAAAAATGAAACCGCGCAACAAACAACGCAGTGCACGTCGAGCATCCGTGAAGCAAAGCAGAGTTGTTTGGGATAACTGGAGCAGAAAGGAGGTTTCCAAAATTGCAGCCGTAGCCTCGATCAAGTCATTTCGATTTTTTCCCGGTGGATGATTCTAATGCCAGAGCACCGCCCCGAGCGAGGAAGCGCCGTGAAAGGTTGCGCGCGTTATCCGCTCGTTCTTGGACACCGAGAAACGCACTTGACCTGCTCTCCATACGCGAAGGTGCGCTGTATACTTAGCTCGAGCATGGTCGCGGCTATTACGAATATGCCGGGTGATGTACGACGCACCTGAAGGGAAGCCTTTCGCCGATGTTGATTACGAGATTTTATCGGAGTGGAAAGTTGACAAGCCGCGCGCTCGATACTTCTCTCTGTCTCCGCGCGATTGATTCGTGCCGATTCAACTCGAGAATCTTACGGGACCGCCCAGCACGATTTATTCGCGTATCTCGCGCTCAGTTTCTTAAATGATTCCTGCCGTTTTCAGCGCGCCGTCTCGCGAGTATATCGGCGAGCATTGGAGTTGTTGGTTTTAATGGTCCGAACACGGTGAAACTTGTGTCCCGGGTGGTAAAAGTCATTAGCAAAGTGTGCAAATCGATGATTTTGTCAGTGTCAAGCGGTTGCATGAATATTTATGGGTCCGTGAATATAATGTTTCCGCGAATATAAAGCAAATAACATTTCGGATTAGCGGACCGGTGGAACATGTTTTCCGCCGATTCGTTCGGCGTAAGAGTCGTCGAGCGCGATCGAGTACGGAAACATAGAGAGGCGTTTATAATTACTGCGCAAGTGTAGATAATTGTAATTGATAATTATAAAGGTACGTGCTGGTAGAATAAAACGTTATAACCATTTTCCAGAGTATGGAAAAATAGAGACGCTTGTAATTATTGCGTAAGCGTAAATAACAGTAATTGATAATTATAAGGACGCACGCCGGTAAAATAAAACGTTACAATCATTTTCCAGAGTATGGAGAGATAGAGACGCTTGTAATTATTGCGTAAGCGTAAATAATAGTAATTGATAATTGTAAAGACACACGCCGGTAAAATAAAACGTAATAACCATTTTCCAAGGGTCGCAGGGAATAAAGACGAGATTTTTATTCGAGGATCCCCGTTGTCGACATGGTCCCAGATCCACGAATCAGTTTCCTCGGCGAGGCTCAAACTCAAGCCCCCCGGACGAAATTCAACCACGATTTATGCTCGTATAGGGTTCCGTAGGGGCCCGAAATCAACACCGAGGAACACAGGGCCCCACTTGGGGCCACAGGGCGTCGAAACGCAGATGACTATCGTCCGTGGCTTTTCTTACCCGCCGGGTATTTATTATCTTGGACGGTTCTCGCGTGCTCCAACGGGAAGCACGCGTATTCGTAACGCGAAAGAATTCATTTTTATTTATTAGATTTTATCGATCAGCTTTCGAGCATACCAGGAAGAAGATGAACGAACACGATATTCAACGGGAGTACGACAAAAGGGAGAACTATCGATTTTCTTTCAAGACGCAAGTGCGCTCGCGTCGAGAAGCACCGTTCGAACAGCCACAGCATGAAAGAAGGAAAATTGTCTGATGACCCGTACAGTTACGTCGGTGATCGAGGATCACTCGGCTCTTGGTTCAGAGTTCGCGTTACGAGACAAACTTCTCCTGGAAAACACGTACGCTCATAAAATGGCCGCTCCGCGAGCAACTAAAATAATTTCTCTCAATCGTCGTCTCCCCCAAGGATCATCTTCCTCTCGATTTCCAGGATATACAAGCTTAAACCTTGTTCTCTCCTAACTCCTTCACGATCCTTCGGATCAAGTTTCCACCACACATTTTTGCTATGCGTCGCTGTCTTTCGCTCATTATCGCAAAACGAGCTACAGGGCCCATGTTGCCAGAGGGATCTCTGCGCTCGTTCTTACGTTTCGTTCATCATTTTCCGATTATTATTATGCGTTACCGTAATCTTCATTTAGGTATGCGAAAGTAAAAATGATTGGTCCAACGATGGTGTCCCCAAGGCATTAACGCTTCATCTACCGGTAGCCTATTAATAGGCTTTCCAATAATTGTGCCAAACCAAATGGAAGCTTAAAAATCTTCTTTTACGCGATAATCCCGAAGGAACTTATTGGATTTTGTTATCGAGGGTGAGTCGTTTGTTTACGATTAAATTTGCTGTTTGGATTCTTTTGAGAAGTCCTCAGCCACGAACCATAGACTTTCAACAATTATGGAACAATCGCCGGTAGGTAATGCGTCAAGAGGTGGCGATTCGTTCGAGGACACTCGAAGCTAAACGCGCTAATGAATTCCTGAAAGGGTAGGCCTCGCGTGAGCCTCGGTAACACGCTCGCTCGTGCTTTTTCTAGAAAGCCATCTCCCGAGAGCACACGCGGCAGGATATTCAAGCGTCGGAAGTGCCTCGAGGTGCTTGACAATTTAAGCTGCTTACCGAGCCACGCGGGACCTAATGCGAAGAGTAACTGCCTCTGGATTAACACGTTAACTATCAGCCTAGACCCCACCGCCGCTTCCTACCGGCGCGGCGCTCTGAAATGTATTTGCCACTTCCTGCCGGGAATCTTCGCTCGGTAAAGCTTGTACCGTTAGCGGAAAATACTCTTTCCAGGAAAATACTTCCTCGTAGCTCTTTTCCAATCTCATCCAGTTTAATTCCATGTATTTTCGTTCAATTTATTTTCATCCGACCACATTCTATTGTAATTGCATTTTAATTTTTGGTTAGCCGCCGACAATTGGGTTAAACGATATATTCAGACGTGTCCGATAGTGTAAGGATGAGAAACGTGCGAATGGGTTCGGGTTTTCAGTAGCCAGACACCGAGAGCCTCGTACGAATAGGTCTTAAGCTACTTACCGCGCATTCAAGTCACCAACGAGACGTTCGTATTAACTCCGCGCTCCAGATTTATTGCGCGAAACCTAATTTTGCAGCTCGCATTCATCTGCCGCGGTCTAAACAGGCTTGCCTGGTCGATACTCCTGTTTTATTGTTCGCGTTTCGAAAACATTTCCATTTACCTGTCTTCAGCCGTTTACAAAAAAGTATACAACTTATATTAAACGAATCAATTAAAAAAATGTCACAGCGTTAATGAACTTCTCAGTTGACAGCCCACCAAAAACCCGAACTGGTCCCTGCAAGTCCCAGCCGAGTCGTCGCAAGATCATTTCACGGGATAACACCGACCAGGTTATCATTTGACGGTTTCGTTGCTCCTCAGTTTTATCCGTTTTATTTTCTGAAGGACCGTAGCGGTCTGGTTTAAGCAAACACGAGAGTGTCAGCGTGTTTTCGGTGTCGTCGTCGCGATATCTCAGCGAGCAGCCTCACTCCGAACCAGCGACAAATGACTAGCGCCACTCCTCTGACGAGAACGTACAACCTCCGCTAATTACTCGGCGAAATGAACGAGACCTTCCCCGTCTTATCTTCGCTGAAATATCGCGACCGGCAGCGCTTCTTCGGGTACGAAGACCGTTCGAACCCTGGCACAGGTATCTTGTTGGTTTCGATCGATGCACGCAACACCATTTTTTTGTTCAATGATTTTTGTTTGGAATTTTGGCCATTCAATTTTGTTGTCTCCTCAATTTAATCTATCGACCGAAGAAGGAACCGACGAAGGAACCGACGAAGGAACGTCAGACCTCGGCTGCTCCACCGAATGATAAATAAAAAAGGTAGCGTAATGGCAGAGGATAAAATGGCGCAGGGCCACCGGGGGATTCCGGAGCAGAGCTGGTTGAACATATCGCCAAGTTATCAACATATTCCATCTGGCGAGTGGTTCTTCAACGGCGGCGAGTTATGCGTTATTAGGTATGTTAATGATTTCCTGTTCCGCGAGTCTCGAGCTGGCACCTGCGACCGCCTCGAGACCGTTTGCCGACTTAATCGTCGTGCGGCCCGATCCGTTCGCGGAGAGGGCGTAATGCCGAGAATAATTGGCCGTGGATCGCGAGTTAAGAGGTAACAAACGATCGGCCGGGATTAACGGGAGACGAATAAGCTGGCAACGGCAATTGAATGCGCGCCGCTCGCCCGGGAGTCCGTTGCTCCGGGCGATGATAAATCTGAGAGAACCACCGGGGCCCTGGCTGTCTCCCTCCCTTCCTTTCCATTCCTTTCCCCGCCCTTACTTCTTCCCTTCCAGCTTTTATCGTCGACCCTTCCTGCTCTATCGTTTCCGCGGAGCTCGCTGATTAATCGTCCGGCCGCGGACGACCACCCCCGGAAGTTGTCCCAGCGAAATCCTCTGTTCTTTTAGACTATGCGTTACGTGCTCTCCGTGCCTCGCAAGTTGTCATTAATTCGGCTAGAACCGAAACTGAAATTTATCGTTTATCTTCTGTGTTGGATTTATCACTGAGATACGCAAAATAGTAATTTGCATTTCGTTTCTGCCCCAGAAATGATAAGGGGCTGAGGAAATTATGTCGATAGGCGAAGACGGTAATATACTCTTTCCAATACAGTTTGTCCCATATCGATATCTCAATTCGTTCTCGAGATGCAAGCGGGTGAAGTCATCGCGTGAGACGGGAGGAGGAGAGGGAGCTCATTCATAGATAATAGCATGCACTAATAGCAGCAGTAAAATCTGACCTGCGTATCTATACCTGAATATCACGGGAACCAAGTATCGCGTCGCGATGCAACAAAAACCGTTCTAAAGCCCAGTCTTCGCGCTCTTCAACGGCCTCGGATTTACCAACGTCGGTGGTTCTAAAGTTACAGTAATTCAAATATCAAGTAACTTCAATACGATTTTCCTGCGTGTTCAGAGACGATATTGCGTTCAGATCGGTTGCGCGCTAATACTCGGTCGTCTAGAGCAGGGATGGCCAACCTGTGGCGCATTGGATGATTACAAGTGCCTACTTATTCTTTCGAAGTCGGCGCCATAACTGAATCCACCTTCATATTTTCAACACACGAGTGCTCGGGTGTATTATAGTTGCTACACTTTATTAACGTACGTACTGTAATCCTACAATACCGCGTGTACAGTGGTAAAGACATAAATAGTTGAGAACGTATAACTTTATGACTAAAATACTGCAAGAATGGTTTCCTCAAAAACGCAGCGACGCGACGTGCTAGACTTGTTGGTTTCCCCGCGACTGACTATGGTCCTCGCTTTTTCCATACAACAAGGGTCGCTTGTACCTAAGGATTGTAAACCGCCCCTTAAACCTACAGTTATGAAAGTAGCAATCGTTGCACACCAACAATAGTCAAGTGTATTTTACTTCATCCAGCAGTTTTTTCATAAATGCGTAAAGATACCCGTCTGCCTTTTGTGTATGCGAAAAAAATGGTCAGTAAATTGGTGAATGGTAAAAGGTTGGCCACTGCCTGGTCCAGACGTCGCACAGAGTCGTCGAATAGAGCCCGACCATTTGATCTCTCGGGAGAGAGCAAACTCGGTCGACCGAGTATGTCGGGCAGAGTGGTATAAGCGGACGTCCCGAGGGAAGAAACCGGGAAAAACGTCCGGCTGGTATAGTCGCGCCGCTCCGGTGACCGGTTCGAGATTAATCGGGCAGATAATCGCGCGCGATGCTCGCCGTCGGAAAGAACCTAATGAACAAACACATGAGCAACGGGCCCCTGGTTGATTTATAGGAGACGCGGCGAGAGCATTACGCCGCACCGGGGCCCCTAATAGAACGCTGGCTGCGTGAACCTCATAAACGCGGCCGCGGACTTCTGTTCGGAGGATCAGGGACGATCGACATCCTTTCTAATTACCCGCGAATCAGACACGATTTATGATCCCGAAGGGGGTTTCTTGTTAATGATCGTATAAACCATGAAATACCGCTCGCCGGGATCGAATTAACAGCGCCGGCAGATTGAATTCGGCGGCGGATCCGTCCTCGCGTACTTTATCCGCCTTCTATCCGCTTGCATACGATTTATTTCGGACGAAACTTCTGTCGATCGTGTTACGATTATTTATTAAAAGATAAAAAACAGATTCGATTCGTACAGCACGGTAGTATAGTGCCGTACACGAATTTGCGAAGAAGAAGTTCAACAATGTCCAGGGGAGGTCCATTGTTTAAAATGATAATCTATTTTCGAATGCCAGTGAATTGTTAGGGACGTTTACAAATGATTCACGTTTATTCAGGATTGACACAATGGATTCTGTGCGGGCACAATACGTTCCTCAGTCCCGGCACAATGTTGCGAAATAATATTTCCAAGTTTACGCCGGGCTTAACATCGTCCGTAACGTCTTTAGTAAAATACTATCTGCATAATCTCGAACGTTTAAGTTCCCTTTGTCGCCCGACAATGGGAACTAGTCGAGTGTCTGACACGTGTCGACTTATTTTACTTCGAGTCTCTAGACTTCGGCTTGTGTGCGGGAAACTTGTTTGACGTTATTATCACTGGAATTAGTTCGGAGGAGCGGGAGTTACATAAATTTTGTTACAGAAATATTATGAATTGGAGGCTACACATTCTGTCTTTCAGTTGGTACTTTAAGGGGCGAATAGAATGGGAAACGCGATTTCCGCGAAGTTTTTCTGGATCGAGGGCAATTCTGTCGATTCTGC
This sequence comes from Lasioglossum figueresi, assembly GCA_028455805.1. Taxonomy (NCBI): domain Eukaryota; kingdom Metazoa; phylum Arthropoda; class Insecta; order Hymenoptera; family Halictidae; genus Lasioglossum; species Lasioglossum figueresi. Next base: position 12,813,047 of record CM052193.1, on the reverse strand, counting down.
GAACCCGATAGACTCTTATAGGATAACAAAGTGCATACATAGGCCGTAGGTGCACGAACGATAAGCCAATCGCGGGTCTACGGCTTCTTTGAATGACAGGAAGCGGAATACAAGTGGACGAACATCTTCGTCCATGCAAAAACCAATTGACAATTTACCTGTTTCTACCGTCTGGCTACTGTTACCCATACACGATCTATAATTTCAACCAGTCACCTGGACAGCTTCCAATTAAGTACGACATAAATGCACGTCGCGCGATTATCGTCGATTACAGTTTTTAAAAATTCAAGAATTATCCGCCGATCTTAATTCTGCGCGACTCAACGAGCCCGGCAAATCTTTCTAATTTCGTCAAGAAAAATATTCGTTCGACGCTTCGATCCGATCGTTCAACGATTTCATGCGAACCATTCTGCGGAACTCGTACCTCCAGATCAGATTATCCTGCGAGGAGTGTTTTATCAGCGATCGAGGGAGGGAACCCTAACAATGAGATAAACCACGCGTGACACTCGATTATCGTCGTCCACCTAATTACTCCAAAGTAATCCCATCATCTAATCAATTAAAAGACCCTCGCAGCAAAAACCGGACAGGCCGCTGATTAATTTAGTTCGCGGTCCGGTCCAGCGAGATCCATGATGTCCGTAGTGCACTCTGGGACGTAGCAATTAAACCAGCGCCCGAGGAAATTAACACTCGACGCACCGATCGAAGCGACTGGTTTCGATTTCGCTGTGTACGCAAATGTATATTCGGATTTTAAACGGTGATCGTCGATAATCAGTATTCTCCTTCCGGTTTGATTAACAGATGAGTGTCGATTTATCGCCGGCGACCGTCCCAAACAATTAAGAAATTGTTTCGGCCGTTAACCTATGAGGTCGCCGTGTGATTCATTGCCGGTGACGCCTTCCGCGTGCCTAATGCGATTCTAATAGCAGCGTGCGCGGATGCGCATCGCTTCTATTCACTTCCGCCCCCTTTACGCATCCTCTAGAATGCACCCGTTCCCACAATCTTCGAAGACGGAAAATTGAGGGCCCACTAAATCTCCGATAGTATAATTGTGGGCATTCAAGCGGTCGTAACTTGGTGGGAAAAAAAATCGGACCACGATCCGATTAGGCTCATTTCGTGGGGCGAAGCATCTACTATTAACCTTTGGAACAATAAAATATTTATGAAAATACACGCATGTGCTGTTTGGATAAATAATTATGGACAGCTCTGGAAGCCAAATTGGAAAACAGTTACCCCGCTTAAATTTGAAAAATTACACACGTTCTCTAAATTCGAAAAAATTAGCAAGTACTATTTTTATTTCGTGATACCACTGGTCTCTTAATAACAAAAATCTTCTGCATCCAAATCTGAATGAGCATCCGGTGACTTAAGGAGTGTATATTTCCATCTACGATTCAATTCTCACCGATCCGAAACGAACGAGTCCGAGCAACGGCATCGAAAATAATGTGCAAGGAATTTCCCGGCAGAATTATCTCCACGACTCCGCGTTAACACGCTTCAGGGTGGCCTACACTCGTCGAACATCGCGCTCGATCCTCGACTAGCAAGGATTTCGATCGAAACAGCGTTTACACGCGTCGTCCTCCATTTCGCTATCGGGTTTAGACAAGCGTAAATCGTGCGCGGGGCCATTTAATCGGTGCTTTCTCGCCGAATAACGAAATAACTCAACGAGGCGGGAAAGCCACGAGGGATCGACGAAGATTAGAAACACGCGCGCGTCTGGTCTGCCTAAAAAAGCCAATAATTAACGAGCGGCTCGAACGTCGGACCACTTAATTATTATCGACTGCCAGCTATCAGGCTTGACTTTCCTCGCGTAAATTAAACCGGATCGATGGGAGCCGGCTCGATTGATGAATCGATCGATTTCCTCCCGGTAAAGCTCGCTCGGATCCGCCGAGAATTATCCTCTTAATCTTCAGTTTTTCCTCGACGTTGATCCCTGCTTCAAAGGAAAATTAATCGGTCCGCGGAGATGAGGAAAATTTTCTTCGAAACAATTTCAATTTTTACGCACGCCTTACAATTAGTTCAATCTTAATTCGCCGCATATTAAATTGAGACTAAAATTGATTTGAATTTTTAAAACAATTTTTAACCGGCTCGGCATTTTTCAAATTTATTGCGTGCATTTTGAGAAATTAAGAACCCATTGTTATCGGTCGTCGAGCGCCACAGCCAATGGCGCGGTGCCACGTGGCAAGGCGTGGCCTAGCTCCGCCCATTGCAGTTGCAGCTTTCTTCATCGGTTCCTACCGGACAAGCGATTCACACCGTCGCAACGACAGCTCGAAGTAGAAGGAAGTTAATAACGACCGAGTGGATTTGTAAACGTCTCCTCGAAGCAACGGACTGATATCGTCGCTGCAGCGTGAAATGTTAATCACCTTTAAACTAGTTAGGACCAGGCGAATCCACGAGCACGCATGAGCGACCAAAGGGTAGTTGTATCGGAACGGATAATTCCAATTAATAAGAACGATAGCCAGTGAGAGCACACGGGTACTCTCGAGCGTTAATATCGGCCTCGCGATTATTTATCGACTGTTTCGCCGATACTGCCCGACCATAAGCACTTTCCTATCTCGTCTTAATTACAAGGCAAGAAGGCGCGGCCGGTTTAAATTTGGTTGCTGTTCGATGGGCAACGATGCTGCTAAACGTGCTGTTTCCTCGATGATCACGAATATCAATCATTCGAAATTGGAGATGCTGCGGATTCTAGACAGTTCACTGAATCTTAAAATCTCAAAGTTTTTCCTGCACATTTTGTAAATAAAAAAGAAGACTGTACCATCGATAAATTTTGTGATAATTTATATTTTAATATTTTCTACATTTCAACTTTGTCTGCTCGCTTCGAAAGAGAAAGGCCGTGCACGTTTAGCGATCTATTATCGGCAAACAAATTTTCTAACGCGAAGATTGCGTGGAATTATGATTTTCAGTGGTGCCTCGGAGTCGCCACTTAAGTGCAAAGAGTTAATTATCAATTTTAGGTGCGCTCGCCGCCTTCAATCTCGGCCGACCTTTCAATATCCGCTATCTGTTCGACTGATCTCGGAAAAGTCAGCCAGCTCTCAGCTTTTTAAGCTGCGCGCTAGCGCCGCGGAAAGGTTAGAGTGATTTGTGACCTGCTTCGCGGGTACTCTAACCTGATTTTTGCCGTCGGATCCGGAGATAGTCCAAGGTTCTACTTTGTAGATGTGTTTATTACTTTCATAGTCCGATGAAAACTCGGAGAAGTGTCAGCAAAGTTTGCGTACGAAGCGAACTTTATGTATACGGTCCACTGGTATCGCGAGGTAGATCGAAGAATGACGCTACCCACTAACTTTATGATCGATCAAAACGATTTTATACTAGCACGAGAATTTTCTTTCGACGGGTTACCGCTTGCTGCGCGCTCTGTCGACAGTTAGAATCGCTCCTGCTAAGAATTTCCAATTACTTCGGAAAACGGGATTGCAGCCAAGTGTTTCGCGCTATCAGTCAATGTCTACCACTGCTACAAAGTTCCGTTGCTTGTTAACCCTTTACTTTACGATTTCTGCTCGAAATCTTCGAAACGAGTCTGCCTCGTTATTGCTTGGGAAGAGGTCGATCGCTTAGGCTCCGCTCACAGTGACTCCGATGTCAGACGATTCTGCCGACGTCCGACGTTTCGTCTCTTTTTCGCACGCTCGAAAAAAGAGACAGATGCGTTGGACGTCGGCCAAATCGGCTGAAATCGGAGCCATTGTGAGCGCTGCCTTAAAGAGGAACTGAACATCGTAAAAACTTTAAATTTAGTGATTCAAGCATGAACAAAGGTGTCGACCACGCTAGCAAATATTGGCTTTGCATCGAAGCAGTTATTTCATTCAACGAAAATGTATTTATGTCGGAGCTACGTAATGATCCATGTAACCGGTTACATAGAAAGAGGAGTGCAAGCAATTAAAAATTAAGGAGAAATTAACATCGTAAGAATTTCTATCTTTTAATTACTCGTACAGAGTATTTACAATCTGAAAACTTTAAATTTAGTGTTTCAGAATAGATAGAAACAATAAAGGTGTCGAGCACGCTAACAAATATCGATCTTGCATTAAAGTAGTTATTTCGTCGAATAAAAGTGGAGTTCGAGTAATTGAAGGTTAAGTAGGCTACGAATATGAGATTTGTTTGAACATTCGAAAATCGTGGAGGTCCCACAGCCCGGATGCAGTTCTATCAGGCATCGGCAGACAGTTATCGTTGATCAGGTGGATAATCGGCGCGGCCTGGGAAAACGTGATTTATTAAGCGGGCTTCGTGGCCCGGCCGCTCACTGACCTGCCTCGTTATCCTTATCGACGAAAGAATATCGTAGGGGGACTTCCTGCTCGGCGACGTCACGTGCCTAATAAGATTGCGTGCTGAACAGAGCGATCCGCAGAGGACGGGCGCGTTTACGCGCGTGCATTTTTTCCTTGCTTGTTTCGCGGCGAGACGTGCGCGTATTTTTCTGAGGAGACGCGAACAAACTTATCTCTCTCTCTTGCTCGTTTCTTTCTGCTCTTTACGTGGGGAACATGAGTAAACGGTGGGACACGTGCGTCGCATATGTACAAGCGATGCTTCCTCCTCTCGGCTTGCGAGAACGCGTCACTTGAACTTTTGCTTGCTCTTTTCGCTCGGGGGTCGCCGGTTTTCGAGCCTTACCGAGAACTTATGGCCGTGGTCCTGGCTCACGGTCAATTCTTCAAGCAAACAGTACACCGTGGTATGTGCCCGTAACGATAAAAGTGGTCTAACGATAAGTCATAGATCTCTTATTTCGATCATCTTAAATGAATCGCATGTAACGTTGAAATAACAAGCGCTATCTTCGTTTCTCACGATATCGAAAAAGTTACACGTTAATTTTATTCTGATTTCAATGAAATCTTGGTACGATATAGAACTCAAAATAATATTTGACACGTATTTTTTTATAGCTGCCCACATTCGCGCTAAGAGGGCGAAAAATCCATTTTATTGAATATCTCCGAAACTATTGGCGCCAAGTCGAAAATTTCAAAATCCAATTGGCGCCTCTTTGAATGGCAAATATTATGGTGTGAACTGATTTTAAAAAAATAATTTGTTTGAAAAATATGTTACAATTTAATTTTTTGCGAAATGTTTCTATAAAACCTTACAATTTTTTCGTGAAAACTTGTATACGCGTATGCAATTAATTCTTGGATGCAGTTGGACGCATAAGAAGACATTGTTGAAGCATGTTTCTATCGAGCGGAAAAATTTTAGGAGGCTGCTAATAGGGAGCGCTGCTCTAAAAGCAAGGGGGCCTCGCGCAATTCCCATGCGAATAAATTGCAAGGGGTTAGGGTCCCCATGGGAGTCTCGACAGGGTAACAAGAGGACAAGTTGTCGGACACAGTGTACGTTAAGTTCGCGACTCGGGACGCGGGTTTTCTCGACTGAATACGAAATTCGCCGCATAAACACCCGCCAGGTAGAAGGGTACGATTCTGGTTGCGGGTCGTCTTCGGTGCGTGTAGACACGTCGTGGACCATGCCGCGATCGTCTTGCCAAGCGGAGAGGAACTGGTATCGCGATATCTCACGGCGGCTGCCGCCATTAAGCGCAGATTGCGCTTTCGTGGTGGTCTACCTATGGGGTTATTACCAACGACCTGCCACCCAGGATCGAGGTGGGTGTGCCAGGTACTCTTGGACCTTCTGCGTCGATGCTCCGTTATGCTAAGCAGCCCGAGCAAGCCCTTCGGCTTCTTCGGGTTCTTTGGGGTCCGTTTACCCCGTAGAAACAACCATAGACTGCGAGGGTTTCCACGTGGTTGCTGGAGAAGTGAAAAGGAAACTCATGGGGTGGGTCTCGCGAGGAGGATCTGATAAGATCCTTGCGATTTTAAAGGAAGAATTAAATGTTCACCCTTCGTATACAATTATACGATACCTAAATGTTTAATAATTAATTAGATACCAACACGTTTGACGATGTAAGCAATTTTAACAATTTTTAACTCGCTTTAATTAGAAATTAAATGGAACGCTGAGAAAGAGGAAGCATGAAATTCGAATAAATTTGATGTGGCACAGAGTCGGGTCAGTCAATTATAAATTTAGTACAGTATAGAGAGGGAGAGGTGGGGGTATAACCGTGAAATTTTAAACAATTTGATGTGGAACGCTCGGTTGATTGGACGGTAATGGCGATAGAACGAGCGCGCGAGCCTTTATAATCGATTTCCTCGGTACCGGACGCCTCCGACAAGAAACTTTCATTCTCGGTTTTCGATTTGCTCGAACACGTACTTTCGCTTCTTGCTCGGTCAGTACCACCTGTTACAGGACACCCTGTATGTAGACACGAATATAAAGCGGCGCGGCAACAGATTTCTTCGTTCCCGCCTCTCGTAAGCGGACCGACTCTCTTTTGCATACATTTTGTCGCCCGGCACTGTCGCCGAGATAAACAAGCGGCTTAACGTTCCTGCGACAACGACGATATTCTTTCGAGACCATAAAGTCGCGTACACAGCCTCGCGCAAGCTTTATGCTGTGCAAGGGCCGTGTACCGACACGGACGAAACGCGAGAAACAGTTTAGTTGACGCGAGAAAATCGGATTGTAGGTGGAGAAAGCTATCTCTTATGTTTCCATCGGATGTATGTATAGTTCTCAAATTTTTCACAGGTTCAAAATTTTATTTTGTGGAAACAAAGTGATACGATAAGCTACATTTTCGGACACCAGCGTATTTGTTGAAATTACGCGATACAATGATTCATTTTATCTAATAAAGATTGCCTGATCCTGTGTAGCCAATTAATTTTACAGGATAATAATTTTACGTTTTTATTGGACGCTTTGCTGCGCAGCGATATCTATAAATGAGCGACTGTATCAACATTTCCTAATGTCTTCATTTTGCTTACATGAAATTCAGTGTATTTCAATTAGCAGCGTGATAAGAACAGAATTTATATTTCGCGGAGATCTTAACACAGATTGTAAACAACTATACCAACATTCAGCACCGTTCTCGTTTTTACCAATATCGAATCGAACGCGATTAGCATATTAATGAGAACAACATTTATGCATATAAAACTCGACGGTCTTGAATCAGTCTACAAAAACCAGGAATTGCATAAAGTCCCGCAACACAATTATCAACACCGTAAATTCCGAGGACCAAAAAGGGTCAAAATGGACGAGAGCAACAGCAACTTTCTAGAAGGTATCGGTCGAAAGAACAAAAAGTACATCGCTTGCAACCTGAATATCGTGTCTGGAACGCCGCTAAATCTCCTTATCTAGACAGCGAAGTTTCATAAGTCACTGTCCACCCTCATTAAAACGGCCGACCAGAAATCTTGTTCCATCAAGCCCGTGGAAAATCCTTCTTCTCGGAGCTTCTATTTCTCCGTGTCTGGGTTGCTTCACCCTGCCACCTCGCTGCGCTGCCGGGTAGAAGAAGAAAAGCGCCGATCAATAAGCCTATAAATCCACGTAGGCTTTGCCACCGTAAGGAAAACTATCTATCGTCCTTCCATTCGCGGCGAGGAAACCGTTCTGATAAGGCAAAGGCTGGGTCGATGCTGCCGCGTATAAATCACCGACACTAATGACCCGAAACGTTGCAGGACTATTCGCAACGGTACCGGGATTATAATTACTGTACCTCGGATCTTCGCATTCGTGGCACGGAAAAATTGCCGACGATTTGTAACCGCGCGGGAATGGGACATTTTTTATTTAGAGGTTGCAGTTGCGAGGCTGCCGTGCAACTTGTTCCTGGTTGATGGCATCGGACTATTTCAGACTATGTCTGACAATTTGTGAATATTTCTGATTATGTTCTGACAGCCTCTGACAGTTTTTGAATATTTCTGATGATATGCTGACAGCCTCTGAATATTTCTGATGATATTCTCGATGCCTCTGAAATTTTCTCAGTATTCTGACAGCCTCTAAAATTTTCTGAATATTTCTGATGATATACTGACAGCCTCTGAATATTTCTGATGATATTCTGATAGCTTCTTAATATTTCTGATGATATTCTCAAAGCCTCTGAAATTTTCTCAATATTCTGACAGCCACTAAAATTTTCTCAATATTTCTAATGATATTCTCGATGCCTCTGAAATGTTCTCAGTATTCTGTCAGCCTCTAAAATTTTCTGAATATTTCTGATGATGTTCTGACAGCTTCCAAAATTTTCTAAATATTTCTGACGATATTGGGACAGTATCTGAAATTTTCTGATGATATTCTCGAAGCCTCTGAAATTTTCTGAATACTTCCGATGATATTCTGACAGCCTCTGAAATTTTCTGAATACTTCTGATGATATTCTGACAGCCTCTGAAATTTTCTGAATACTTTAGATCATATTCTGACGACCTCTGAAATTTTATGAATATATCTGAACTTCTGTCAAGTTTCATTGCACACAAAAATCCGCAGCCTACCGATTAAAATGATTAACGCCAGAATTCTCAAGGCCAGGCCAAGCACAGAATGATCTAACACCGGGCCTAACGCGATCCGGAACGATTCGTGTCGGGTCGCGTCCCGTTGCTCCAAGGGCCCCGGTACGAATTTCCGTGCACGCACGCGCGTGAATAATGCCCGCGCACGCCCACGCCCGTGCCCCGGGGCCCCGCTCTGGCCCCGCGGGCCTGACGACACGCGCGGGGACACGGCGTGGCTAATGGCCCGCCGCGTGAAAGCCGACCCCGAGAGGTGAAACAGAGAAAACGCGTGGGCGTGCGGCGGCACAAGCTGCTCTCGACCCGCGAGCCGAACCGGCGCTCGCGTTTCGCCTAATTAGCACTGATTACGACTTAATTGCCCCATCGGCGGCTATACTCGCGCGCCGAGATAGCGAATCGCCGACGATCCCGGGAACCTGGGCCGCGCTCCGTTTCGCGCGAGTGTGTGGGAGTATGTGGGAGCATTGCGCATACCTCAATGAAGGTACGGTAATGCGCATAAACTGCAAGACACCTCTGTGTAGCAATAGAATCGTCCGAAATCCGAATCGGAGTTTTTGGAAATTTACGAGAACTGTAAAATGTGTTTTTTGGAAAAAATTGATACAGACATGTTTCTATAATAAAGAATTTTTCTGGACAAAATTAAAGTACCGATATTTTTTTCGACTCACCAATGTCAGTAGTTAATGATTTGCTAATTGAATTGTCGGAAGAGCAAGGATTCGAATAGACGAGTCGAAGCTAGGATGTTCCAGCAACGATTCGAATAATTTCGAAGCGGAAGACGCTTTATCCAGGCTCGTTCCTGTGCAACAAACTTCGCAGAAACGTTCGGACATAGAAAAATGTAAAAGGCAGTCATCATCCCTCTCTCACCTCCATCAACTAATTCAATCTTCCCCGGGAGTGGCGGACCATTTCCACGTAACTCGAGATTGATGATCAGACCTTCGTGGCTTCCAGGAATCTCTCCTCGGTCCCTGAAAACCGCTTGTTAAACGCTCGTTATACGCCTGAGAGAGAGCCAACCATCCAGTGTCACCTGTTAGACGATTGTGAACGGTTCATCCTCGATGGGGCTGCTTGTCTACCTGTTTTCGATATGTTACCATCGGCAGGGACTTGTAATTACAAAGCACTGTAGCCCGATACCCGAGTCGTCGATCCTTCGAGCCTTCGATCTTGATTCGATCCGAACAGGAAATTCGTCACTCGCTCTTACATTAAATGTAATAAAAAATAAATTAACCATCCTTTAATCAGCTCATCGCTGTCAAAAGTTTTCTACAGTCCTACAAAATCGGTACCGAATCGATCGTTCTCCTAGAACGGTAACTCTAGACGAAAATCCCTTCACCTTTCATCAGCACTTCTGAAAACATGGTGTCTCGATTTCCTCTGGTCACGCGACAGGACACTCGAAAATAGGGCATCGTTCTCGGTAGATCGCGCGCAACGTTACCGAAACGCAATGTCGGTTTCGTTTCTCTGTGGATCGTGATTTCGTGCGATCGCGACGGGATACGCGGGCGTCGATCCGCGGCAGGTAATCGGATTAGCTCGCAGGTGTGTCGTTCGGCTGGATATACGAGACGAGACGAGTGACGTGCGTTTCGTTCTCGGTGGACGGCGACCTGACGTTGCACCGAGTTGCACCGAGTTGCACCGAGTTGCACCGTGTGGCGCTCGCGTTAAGCGAGAGAGAAGCGATTGCATTCTCGTTAGAAAAAGAGGCTTACCCCTTTTAATCGAACGGGAAAAGGAACGGGCTCGTTGACCCGTATGGGAACCGAGTACGGCTTCTCTTGGCTCGCGTGCCAGCTTTTCGACGAAGCTGCCCCTAAATTCTGATTCGAGTGTCCTCTTTATTAACAAACTTTTTCCATCCGATGTACCGTTAAGCCTCGGCTTCGACATTAAGACAAGACATTAAGGGTTCGGTTAGCGCCGAAGAGGATTTTTGCGAGCCAAGGTGTAAGAAAATCGTCTAATGTGCAAAGGTAAAAGAAAGGGTTGTTCGAGGCAAAAACCTAACCACAGTTAGCAGCGCTGCTGGTAGTGTTATCGTGGCGTTGGCGGCAGCGGCGTCTAACGGCTCGAATCGATTTCGTGGGTTCGACGCCGGGGCATGGAACGTTGTAATTCCGCGGAGATAATGATGCATCGGATCCGTTTAATTTCCTGCCGTGATTAACGATGGAAAGCGAGGTAGTAACCGAACATATATATTTCCTTGGCCAGCATCTGCCCGCTTCTTCAGCCTCCCTCCTCAGCCACCGTGTCTCTATCTACCCTAACCTTTCCGAGCAACTCGCGTACCGTCGGCTTGCGGGAGGAAGACGTTTTTCGTGACGAATTGTTCGCCGTTTTGTCGCGTTTACAGCCGGGATTGAGATTTATTGGTATCGGGGAACGGGTTTCGTGCTGTCCACCATGCTTCGACACACGAACTGTACTTTTCGGACGAACATCCTCTTAACGAGGAGTTCGTTAAGATCGGGAGGACATTGAAATTTTCTTAACCTTCAATTTTACTCGTACTCCATTTTCTACATAATTATTTACTTGGAACTTTATACGACTCCAACATAAATACATTTTTATCGAATAAGATAACTACTTTAATGCAAAATAAATATTTCCTAGCGTAGACGGCAGCTTTGTTCGTGCTTGAAACGCTAAATTTAATGTTTTGAGATTGTAAGTACGGTTTGGCCGGGGAAGAAGTATTCGTGATAAGTGCGTTCATCGATCATTGTAATCTACAGAAACGTATCAGCAAGATCAAATAGACATTTTCCATGGGTAAATTCATCTTTCAGTGGATTTAATCGGAAAAATGCGACGCTGGTTTTTGCCGAGGGCATTTTTTGAGGGGACAGACGAATTTCCAGGGGCGAAGAGCAAGAGCCAGGCGATCAGGTTCTAATCCGATTTGCCCGGGGCATATCTCTCGCGGACCACCCAGTCGAATGGAAACCACATCAGCGGGTCCCATGATAGCCGGGGAACAGCCCGATGACTAATGGACCCAGTTGGCGAGGAGAGCTTCGGGAGAGAACATAGAACACAGGACGCAGACCGCAGCGGAACGATCCTACGGGGATCGTGAATCCATTGAGGAACTATCTGGCATTTGCTTGTAACGACCTTTCCGTTCATCGGCGACTGTTAATGGAGAGAATCTGATACGGCCGAACAAGCGTCTATTAATTCCCCTTTTACGCTCGCCTCGTGAAGTGTTCCCGCGAACAATCGCGAGCGCGCGCGCGCGTGTCTGCGATCTTCTTGCGCAATCCCTTGCACGACGTGGAAGTCGGAAAAATTCTAGACAATACCGAAGAAATTTCTCTTTGGATAGATTCTGGTAAATTGCTAAACGATGACTACCGTTGGACAGCGATTGGTAAACGGCGATGAAAGCGATTAGGCAACTTTGATGCGAACGGAAATGGTCCTATAACAATAAGAGTCCTATTCTTAAGTAATTATTACACAGCGGATTTTATGCATTTATAACAAAAATGAGTAGATGTCGTTTAAAACATTAATAGCATTAGAAGAATTATTAACCGTATTAACCAATTCCGGTAGAACCTTTTTATTTTGCATGAAGATCCGCTGCCCAGTAATTATTGCAATTTTTGTTCGGCATCCGGGGTCTAGCGATGAAAATAGTTCCGATTTCGAGGTACGTTTCCAGATCCCGTTCCGATGGCCGAGGGCGTTCGCTGTTTCAGCAGATCAGATATATCACGATCATTTCTCCGAGGAGGCGTCTCCTGGTTGCAGGGAGCAAAAGGCGACAGGGTCTTCTCCAGTTAGCACGATAATCATCGGTGGACCGGCTGCCGGGCAAGAACGCGGAGAGACCGTGATTCCAGTTCTTCTGCCGGTGGAACAGGAACCGGCAAGCCGAAGCTGGCTGAAGAACGAACAAGAGAGGAAAGAGAGGAAAGAGAGGAAAGAGAGGAAAGAGAGAAGAACGTAGTATGCCGCACGGCAGAAATCTCGCGGCGGTAACGAGGCGAGAGTGAAGACCGGTCACCGTCACGGAATTATCCTGGGTATTGTGCAATTGCCGCGGCGGTAATCCTGTCGCGAGGTTATTTTTGCCAAGGCGAGAAAAATGCCGATGGCATCCTGGCGCGGCGCGCGCGAGGTCCTTTAGAGTCCTGCCGCCGTGAACTCGCTGTACTCCGGAAATAAAATCCTGCTACTCGTTCCCTGGAAAATCAACTTTTTCCCAGGTCGATGCGCGGTGAATTTGTACCGCTCTCTGAATCCATCGCTTCCCGGAACGATGGAAATAGTACGATTTATGGTGTCCTCTCAAGATTATCGATATCCTAGGACTAGTTAAATTTAGCTCAAATTTAAGAAAGAATCGTAATCGAAGAATTTACATTCAGAAACGATCAGGTAGATTTTTCCTTGATTTTAGAAAATCGAATTTTTCCCAGGTCAATGCACGTTGAATTGGCACCGCTCTCTGGCGAAAGAATTGTAATCGAAGAATTTACATTTAGAAACGATCGGATAGATTTTCCCTTGATTTTAGAAAATCAAATTTTTTCCAGGTCAATGCACGTTGAATTTGCACCGCTCTCTGGTGAAAGAATTGTAATCGAAGAATTTACATTCAGAAATGATCGGTCGGGTTTTAGTTCCGGACCTCTGAGGATCGTTACCAGCTCGGTGCTGCGAACAAACGGGCCCGAATAAATCCATACACGACTCGCTCGCAGACTAATTGGTATTCCTGTTTCTTCGCGTAAATTCTCTGCCGTGGCAGCGTTACGTAACGAGCCTCGCGGAAGACCGCGAGAGACATAGCGGTACAGGTGCAACGCGGAATAATCAGCCGCTTTACCCGACGTGGACACTTGCCCTTAGAAAACGCCAGGGATAATTAACCCTTGGAAGATTCTCGGACGATTTTATATTCAATTTCGACTGTAGGAATTTATTGTAGGAAAACTAAACAATGTAGGCCTAAAAAAATTTCTGGAATATGTTCGAACACGATTCAGCATCGCACATGAATTTTTGTGATGTACCAAATGAAACACATTGGCTGCTAGCTTCTTTGACCACGTCCGATTTTTCGAAGATTCTAAGACGATTTTATATTCGACACGAAATAGATCGACTTTAGGAATTTATTGTAGAAAAACTAAACAATGTAGGCCTAAAAAATTTTCTGGAATATGTTCGAACATGATTCAGCATCGAACATAATTTTTTGTGATGTACTACATGGAACGCATCGGCTACTAGCTCTCCAAACATTCCACCGTTCCAATTTCCATGCACGAGGCCCACGTCCTCCATCTTACGTCCGATGCGCCAAAAAAGGCGGTCGATTTGGACCCGAAAAGGATTCACCGGTGGATCCAAGGTCTGCCTAACGAACCTGCTCGTAAAATTCGATGACCCATCATCGTTTCTTCCCCGTAACGCCGGCGTTTACTCGTTCAAGGCACAAAGTCGCCTCCTCGCTTTCGGCGAAATCGCTGCAGCCCTGACGTGGGTCTTCCCCGATCCGGGTTTAATTGCCGTCGGAGAACCGGTGATTTTCTACGATCGACCACGACTCTGTTCTACGGGGAACCGATGCCCCCGCAATTATTTCTTTTCATCTTTTTTTCTATTTCTCTCTCTCTACTCGATCTTCCCTCGAAGTCACCGATTCGAGAAGCGTCATTCCGCGCACGTCGAAGGCCACGCGACGCGTCGACGCATCCAGCAATGCATCTTGCACTCCTTTTTTTCTTTGTCCCTTTTCCTCTTTCGTCGTCTTTAGTGCTGTCGTCGCCTCCATCTCTTTTCTATCCCTCGAGAACGGATACGATGGTTCGTGGAAAGCTCGACTCCGGATGCTGATATCTGATCGAACGCTGTCTGGACGCTTTGACGGAGGATGCGACGGAGATTCTGTGCTTCCTGTAAGAGGAAGTGTCCTCGGACGAAGATCCAAACATTTTTCTGATCGCTGATGCTTGCTTCAGAGTGTTGAAATTAAAGATCCCGAAAATCTCTACAGGCATCCAACGCGAGAACGATTCGCTCGGACTATCAAACCAGCGACGTGGCTCGTTACGCTCGCGGAAGATTTAATTTGAACCCGCCTAGAGGCAACGATCATTTTCCACGGGAGAATATACGCTTAGGAAAATACTTATTCGATCCAGGACGAGGTCGTCGTTGATTCGAACGCGTGCGCGAAGCTCGAAGCTCTCCGCAGGGGGTTGCTAAGATAGATCGGGCCAGTTCGCTTAATAACAGTGAGAGGAGGCGGCCGAGAGTGAAAACATTCTCACGCAATGCAGATCTTTTTTTCGTCTATAAGGAACTTTCTCTACGGTGATCGCCTCCGACACTTTTACTTGCTACAAAGTGCGCTCGGACGTTTTTGCATCTTAATCAGCGGCGATCTATCGTGGCAGATGTTGATAGCGTTGCGAATATTGTGTTTTGCATTGTCATAGATTGAAACGGCAGATTAACCCCTAACCGTTGTATACCGAATGGTATCGCATTGTACCTGGCTGAACGCAGAAGTTGCAAGAAATACTAGCAGAAAGTATTCCTAGAATCCCCGTGGAAATACGACGCCGCGCTGCGTATTTTTATCAATTTTATCTTCAACCTGCAGGAGCCGACCGATCCCAGGGCTGTTCGTCGTTTTTCATCGCGACTTTTCTTCGACAATCGAAAGAAACGTGGAAGACGGAAACGTTTCAATCGAATCTACGATGTCCGCGAGTTTTATAGGGTCGAAGACATGTTCCTGGCTCCCGCAGGGAGTTGCCAGATCCATTGGAAAATCGTCGAAAGCTTCGGAGTACGTATTTCCTAGCGACCAGGCGTCCGTTCGGATCATGCAATATGGATGTTACAGAGTCGCGCGGCAGCCTCGAGTAATGAACCGTGGAAACGCAACTCGTTTTTGCCTCCTCGGAGACTCGTCCTGGCCGGTGTCTTTTTGCACGGTGACAAGCACCGTCGCCGTTGCTTGTTTACAAATTGATAGTGTCAGCGGATCCGGGATTCCGCGCGCGATCGCGGCCGATTTGTCGCGGGACTCCCAGAAATTCCACTTTTACGGAAATTCCACTTAACCCTCCGTTCCTAGTGTCAATTCGACACAGTTTTCCGAAACAAATTGTACCGTTCTGTCACTTATAACTCATCAATTTTGTTAACTTATATAAGGATTTGACACGGAATTGATTGACACTTGAGACGACGCGATGTTCCGTCAATCGCTCGGAGAAGACTGTCTTTTTTATTCTAACAAAATCGTAACGTAAAACATTCATTTAACAAAACATTAAACGCAACATGCAAATCAATAAAAATATATATAACATGTAAATCAATAAAAACATATATTACACTTAAACATATATACGCACTCACATTCAGTCATACGACATGCATACTTATATCATTCTTACACTTATCAATTTCAATAAAAAAAACATAGAAAAATAATTGTTTACCTTGTTATTTTATCGAGCTTTTATCGCTGTGTCAATTTGGGGACGGACGAGGGTTGGTTAACAACAATTTTAATTCTGGATGAAAATGCGCAATCGTCGAGGATTTTTATTCGATTTCTGTTCGAGATTCGCGGTTGTCCCCGAATTCGCCGGATTCGGCTAATCGGAAAGATCGCGAACTATCACGGTGCTCGGCGCGTTTCCACGAACCAGTTTCCAGGTGTCCAAACGCGGAACACACGGTGGTGGTTTCGCGAGCGCGTATTTCGCTCGTATTTCGCGGGTCGCGAGAGAGCAGAAAAGTGTCGCCGCCCACGTGAGATCCCGTAATTCAGCGACACGTGTGAAAGCGCTCGGCCTGGTCCCGGGATTATACTACTCCGACTACGTTCTGCCTCTGCGATCATTCCGCCGCGCGGGTTTGCACGAGAGCATAGAAAATCATTCGTACGACCGGCCCCGAGATAATTCTGGTATATACCAGGGGCGTGTTCTTCCTTCTTGGGTTTCGATTTCTCGATGCAGAGCCGCGCGCCAAGGCGTTCCGATTGTCGCCGTCGCTCGCCGTCGATCGGGACCCGATCGCCCGCATGAGAACCTATCGACCGTATAAATCGATTCTCGCCGGTTTTCACTGTTTGCTCGATTCGCGCCCCACGAGCACACACACTTCTGGTGGCTACTTTCGATTGTTCGATCGAGCTATTTACACCGTCGCGAATCGCTCCGCTTTTAGCCCGATACCGCTTACCACGCGTTCGAGCTTTACGGTGCTGGTGGAATGAAACTCGAAATTTATACCGTGGAAAAGATGTTCTGTTCGGAAAGGTCTTTTGACCTGCGTTTTATCGCACGTCGGATGCCGCCATTTTTCGTCACAGCTCTAACACGGTTCGCACAAAGTTCCCAGTCGAAACAACATTTACTTCGTTGCGTTGTGTGTTATTCGAATGAACGTCTAATATTAAAAAATATATTCGATCTCCTACCTTATAATCCCAACGCGTTCTCTTCTAAATAAATAATCAGGGATCATTTTCCATACCCTCGATTCTCTTTTAAGTTGTCTATCAGTATAAAAAGTTCTCTCTTTCGTTAATAATTTCAATAAGTCGACAGCGTTTACGATCCTAAATTCTTGCGACGTCTCTCCCATTTTAAATTTCTCCTAGAATCGATTGTATTGTTTCTCATAAATAAAATTGTCTGCTCGTTGTCATTGGAAAATGTGGGAGCCCAGGTCGAGGAGGAACGAGCGGCCATTCTTAGAGCCCCACCATTTTCTCATCGATATTCGTGGGCCCCCTACGGAGCCTGTGGGCCCCGAGACAGGCCGCTTTCTCCGCGATTCCCCTATCGCATCTTTATTGGCCGATCGGGACCAGGTGCCGCGGTGACATTAAACACGCTTAGGATCGCGCCTAGGATCCTTACTCTTTCTCCTACTCTCTCGGCAAGAAGACGCCGCGCTGTGACGTGACGATTCCTCTTCGGCATCGTTCCTCGGCAAGTCCAAGTCGTCTCGCGGAGTTCAGAGTTTAAATTTCGCGCGCGTCCACGCGTTCGTGCCGCGATTCGAACGATAATTAAGCTTTCTCTGACTTATTTCTCTCTGGCCTGGACCCCGGTCAGTTTCTACCGACTCGCATGTTTATTGGCACTTTATTCTCGATGCTTCGCGCACCGGATAATGGCTGACCATTTTTAGAGAGACCATGGTCGCTCGGATCGAACTTGGACTTCCGGTGGAAAGTCTCGCGAAGAAAGCCATCAAATTTCTTATTAAAACAACGATTGTTTCGCGCGTTGTATTTTGTGAACCAGATTTTCTGAGCTGTGCGGCGGCGGACAAAAATGTTTGGCGATCGTTGCGAGCTTTAGATGAAATTTATTACACGATACGTCGACGTACGTCGAGGATATACGAAGATTTGTAAATGTTGGAATTCCTATGGGGACCGATAGGAACGGGGATCTCGAGAAGCGAACGCTTCTACCATTTCTCGTTCATTATTCAATAAAATGTCGCGGAAACGATAAACGTGACACGATGAATTATACACT
Source organism: Lasioglossum figueresi (assembly GCA_028455805.1). Lineage (NCBI taxonomy): Eukaryota > Metazoa > Arthropoda > Insecta > Hymenoptera > Halictidae > Lasioglossum > Lasioglossum figueresi. The sequence continues at coordinate 12,794,944 of CM052193.1, read as the reverse complement.
GGGACGCGGTGTTTCGCGCTCGACAAAGACACAGTGTGGTGTATCCTGGTTGTCAGAGGAGCTATGCGACGGATAATATACGATGCCCGCTCTTTTCCACGTTAATGTGTAACGTGTACCCTGATTTATTTAAAAGAACCGTCGAGCGATTCTCCCTCGCGGAGAAGTAATTACGCAAACCCCTGTTTCGATGATGTATCGTCACCGTTAACCGAGAACAATGAGATCTTCGATTCTATCCTGCGGATCTACAATGCCTATTCAACGCTCGATATTTCAGGCGTTCGTTCAAACATCGCGCGCACACAAGAAAGTCGGAAAATACGTTTGTCTTCGAACGCTGTTTCGAAATTACCGAGCATCGAAGCGCAAAGATTGCGTTCTAAAAATTTTTTAAAATTCATAGCTCGCATAAAAACGAATCTCACGGGTAGACAATGAGAATACCTGATGGGCCAGGTAACCAACACCTCGGAGGCAAGCGTGCAAAGACAGGGTAGCCGGAGAGGCGGGTGCATGTTCGACTCGCTTTCGATTTCTTCGTTCCCGCTCTCGGTTTCACCGGACGTCCCCGGCTACGGGGAGGGAAAAAAGGAGGGGAAACACCATGAACGGTATATCAATAGGACGGCGACGATCAAATAGCGATAAATCTGCCGGTGGTACGCGGCCGTTCTGCCGTTCGATCGTGCGATCCACCGTGGACGATCTATTCGAGAGAACGAAGCGAGCAAACGAACGAACACATGGACACATATGTTGGGGCGGGGTGGTAGGGGCGGAGAAACAGAAGGGAGAGAAGGGGGGTCAAAGGACGAAAGCCACCACCGTGGGATCCCGGGTGAGATAAACACTGGCCCCGGGAGCAAATCGGAAAGGAAGGAGAGCCGGTCTCCGGTTCCCCGTCCGGTTTCTAATGCCAGTCTTCCAGGAACCCGTGGAACCCGTCGAGATCGCTCGAATATATGAATGTCTTATGAGGGAGGGACACGCCGCGCCGTGGGGGAAACAAAAGGGAAAAGGAGCACAGGGACTGGCCCGGGAATCGAGCTGGAAAACCGCAGACTTGCTTCTGCTGTTCACCCTCCTCGCTGATTTCAATCTTTGCGCGAACCGTTTTGCTCGGCTTGGTCCTCGGGGATAGAAACGATTTCGTACAACGTTTTACAGTCTAGACTACCGTACAACGATTTTCTATCACGATTGGTTATGCCGGTGCAATTAATTAGAGAAGAGAGCCCAACCCACTCTCTCTCTCCGAAAATGGTTACGGGTCTGATCCGATTCGACGTTGTCCGCGTTGTTTCGAGCGCGGTTCTCACGAAACAGAGAAAGACAGAGGCTGTTTCTCGGGGCTCGAATTCGGTCAGGGAAACTAGTGCAGCAGAGCCATGGAACGGTGACACGACGAAGACGACTATCGACGCCGACGACAACAACGAGACGACGGGAACGATGCAGCCTGGCTCCGCTATCGGCGTCACGATCCCACAATAGTTCCACGGCCTCGTGGCTCCTACACACTCGGTGTCCTTTAAATACAGGACCCCGCGCATCCTAGGATTTTATGCAAAGATCGGAGTCGTGCGAGCGTCGTTACGTAAACCGAACGCAAGTTCCACCTAAATCCTTGTGCTAAAAAATGATGCTATCAGAAATTTATATTCTAGGAGTTGCAAGTAGCGCGTAATGGATAGTTGGATAATTGCTGGTTGTGATTTTGCATTAACATCCAAGGTCTAGAGTGTAGACCAGGGGTGGCCAACTCTTACCAACTTATTCCAACTTATTCTTTTGTTGGTTATTTGGAAGCGAGGTATAGATCCTTGTTAAATATATACACTTTATCGGACTTAATGTACAAATGAGCGAATTACGTGATACGTGCTGTACCGTGGCTGACCTACGAGTAACGGGCCCTTGGTCTCCAGCGGGTCCTTTTGTACCAAAGGAAAAGGTCTGCGATAAAATACAGGTAGACCTAAATGATCTTAGTGTGCTAGTGCTGTAATAGGAAGAGGAAGTGTACTTCACCATCTTTTGAAGTAGGCGCCACGAATTTTGATTGTTTTCATCGACAGTTGAATTCGTACAGATTTCGTAGATCGGTGCTCCAATAAACGCGTGTCTTTTGAACCGGTGCAAAGTAATCAGCAAATCCTGCTCCTATTCCTATTTTCAAACAATGAACGTGAGAAGGTAGAAAAGGTGCTAGAATTGAAAGTAGAAAAAAATTGACGCGTGGTATGTAAAAGGTTGGCCACCCCTGATCCAGAGAATAGTATGATCGAACAATGGAACGATTACGTGGAGATTGTATATAGTAATTGAAAGATTCGAACAGACGATATGTACTTCTGAAGGACTCGACTGATCCGAAGACACGGACTTAATTATTCGATAAAAAATTAATTACAGTTTCCATCGATACGATGAAGGGAAAGAGTGCGAAGGTGTTTAGGGTTCGAGGGTTTGAGTTACCGCGGTTGAAAGGAGGGTCGCAGGTTTTAAAGGGACACCGTATATAGGCGAAATCCAAGGACAGTTTAGACGGCGAGGAAAAGAGGTAGAATCGACCACGAGGATCGGCAGATCGGGAACCGTGCGATCGTGTGACGGGCCTCGTGTCGACCGGTCACGGTCTAAGACCCCAGTGGGACCCGAAGGATCTACCTTAAGCCGCGTTCACACCACTAATCTATGATTCACCCGGCGCGAAACGATTCCTGTCGACACCGTCTCGCCTCTCGATAAACACACAATAGTTCCGCTAAACTACCACCGAGAATAAATTATACAACACTTTCCTGCATCTCTCACACTGTTAGCTGCTGGCCTGTAGTTTTGTTCACGCTGCATCCAGTATTAAAATAACTCGCGAAGCGGCAAAGAAATATTACTACTGTTTTTTTTTAACTTGTTTGGAACATTTGAATTACCTAGTCTCAAAGATAGATCTTCGATCGCCGTTCCAGCTAGGGTCTGAGAGTCGTATATCAAACCGTTTAACATCCACCCGATTCCCACGAGCGCATGAAAAATCCGACTTTTAATCGGCGGCCGGTGATATTTAAATGCCTCGGCACACTCTCGGTTGGCTACCGCCAATCATCGTAATTATTGGGTAGCCGAGTGAGAAGGAGGGACTGCCATTTCTGGCATTGGTTGCGTGGAAAAGCCTCACGGTGTTTCTCGCAGTTCGAAAATTTCCTCTCCGATAGAGATTAGCCGTCGAGAGAAATCGCACGAGCCGAGTGACATTAGCCGGGTAATTTAGCAAAATCGATACTCGCCGGGAACGTGACCAATCGACATGGTCCAGCTGCGGTATTGATTATCGACCTTCCAGGTGACACCGCGTCTACGAACGTGTCCCGAACCGTTGGGAACGTACCAGTGAACGTATCCCAGTCGTACAGAACGGATTTTGATGAAACTCTCTTTGGAGAACATTTTGATGCTCGCGACAACGAATGTAGAAAAACATTGTGAAAATATCCGAGATATCCGAGCCAAGCCGACTTAACTGGGATCACGTAGAACCGGACAACAAGTTCGAGTGTTTCGCGACTCCAGCCAGGCACACCCACGCTCGATCGGCCGGGAACTTATTCCCAACGACGTATTATACTTGCGACATCGACCGGACGCGGAAAAATGCGAATTAGCTGACATTCGCGGCAATTCGACGGTGAGTAATAGCATGGTGCTTGCTACTTCGCTCCTGGCGGCTCTTGTGGACCAATCACGAGTCTGTAGGACTGTTTTTATCCTCCGATCATTTTTCGTGCTCGAGATATTTGTCGGAGTTATGCTAATGATTTGTTCGAACTGCAAGACTTATGGTAGCTGTCTTGAGTCCTGGTTAGAGGAAAATGGTACTTTGTCGGTTTATGATTGGTAAGTGATTGTTAGGTTGAAGTTAGGTTTACTTTGAAGCATCGAACGAGAGTAGAGAGACACTGTTACGCATAATATTTAGGTAGTCTAGTTGGCTTTTTACGAATAAGCGTTGCCTTTAAGAAAATGGTAGTTTTAGTGGATTTGTGAAATCATATAATAAAAATGTGTAACATTAAACTGAATGATAAATAATTGAATCAGTGAAAAATGATTGTGTCTGTTCGCGTGAGCGAATAATTGAATACAGCAGAAGTTAAAACTCGGAAACGAATGTTTTCATCCTGGTTCCAGGAAACAGGTTAAAAAATGTCGAGGAGATTGAACGCTAGCGATGGAGGTGCATTGAAACGCTGATAACGAGTCCATAATAAACACGTTATCGCGACGCCGGAGATTCCCGTTTCAATCCTGTTGTCTTTCCAGGAGTGTACACAGCGAACGGCGATCCTACGAGTATTATCATTTATCTACGACCCGATGGCACGACATTTATCTGACGCAGTGGAGATACCCGTGAGAATGCATCCCGCTGCATCAGAGTCGCGTAACTTCGGCACGGTATCGGCGAGAACCTCGACTCTTCAACAATTTAGTAAACTGAGACAAATCCAGGTCCCATTTTAACGAGCTCGGTAAAGAATTTAAAAATAGACAATCACTTTGGAGTAAACAGTGGTCTGACAAATTGTCGAATTCGGAGCATAGAACCCGAAGAGCCGAAGTTAAAAATCAGCTGAAGAGCTAGCGGTTGGTTCCGAGACGCGTTCAGGTCCGATTTCAATGAGCCCGGTAAAGAAGTTAGAAATAGACAATCATTTTTGGACCAACCGGAGACCTCGCAAATTCTCGGATTCAGAGCCTGGAGAGCCTAAAAATCAGCTGAGAAGCTAGCGGTTGGCTCAGAGACGCGTTCAGGTTCGATTTCAATGAGCCCGGTAAAGAAGTTAGAAATAGACAATCATTTTTGGGCCAACCGGAGACCTCGCAAAATCTCGGATTCAAAGCCTGGAGAGCCTAAAAATCAGCTGAAAAGCTAGCGGTTGGCTCAGCGACGCGTTCAGGTCCGATTTCAATGAGCCCGGCAAAGAAGTTAGAAATAGACAATCATTTTTGGGCCAACCGGAGATCTCGCAAATTCTCGGATTCAGAACCTGGAGAGCCTAAAAATCAGCTGAGAAGCTAGCGGTTGGCTCAGCGACGCGTTCAGGTCCGATTTCAATGAGCCCGGCAGAGAAGTTAGAAATAGACAATCATTTTTGGCCAACCGGAGACCTCGCAAAATCTCGGATTCAGAACCTGGAGAGTCTAAAAATCAGCTGAGAAGCTAGCGGTTGGCTCAGCGACGCGTTCAGGTCCGGTTTCAATGTGCCCGGCAAAGCAGTTAGAAATAGACAATCATTTTTGGACCAACCGGAGACCTCGCAAATTCTCGGATTCAGAACCTGGAGAGCCTAAAAATCAGCTGAAAAGCTAGTGGCTCGTTCAGTGACGCGTCCAGGTCTCGTAGGCTCGTCCTCGTGATCGTTTCTCGCTCGCAGGCTGCCCGTGGTCCCGAGATCAGGCGAGCACAGGGTCGTAGGGTCGTCGATGTCGTGTCTCTGTTTTGCAACGCGTAATTACCAACAACGGGCAGGCACGCCGGGCCGAGAGCTGGCACGGCTGCCAGTCGACCGGCGCGCCGGCATTAGACGGATTTTTATGCGAACGCGTAACGAACGGCGTTTTGCATATTCTATGGCAACCGTCGATGCCAATGGCGGTGGCCATAGCTGCTGGGACCAGGACATGTCCTCGTCGTTGCTGTTCGTTGTTGCTGCGAGCACCTTCTAGTACCAACCTCTCTCGGTTCTACAACGGTAGAGAACTCTCAGCGCCCTTCCAGGTTGCCGCTGGTGTTCCGTCACGCGCGACGACCTGGAAAGTGATAGTCTCCACCGCCTCCGGAGACGCCGATTGTCCTTTACGATCGCGAGAATTTATGCTTTGCCAATTGGCCGAGCAACGGGACAACCAGGGGACACACGCTCTCGCCACGAGCTGCTTATCCGGAGTAAACCGCAGAGACGGTTACTCAATAGCTTCATCCGTTCGGTCATTCGATTAGCTTGGGAAAAGGGCCGTCCTCCGTCCCAGCATCCTCGCTGTCCGATCAGTCGATTAGCTTGGGAAAAGGGCCGTTCTCCGCACTCCTTCAGCATACACGCTGTTCTATCGTCAGGTTTCGCGAAGAGCTAACGCACTTTTTGAGATGGTCGGGCTTAGACACTTATAGTACCGTCAATTATTCTGGATACATTAAGATAGACACGATTAGAGGATCCAAGCAGATTCGTTACACACTTGGTGGCTGTTCTATGAAAAATGTTTACAGTTGAATCAATTTGAATCAATTTCTAGAGATATACGTTTAATATTATCGAATGATATAATTTCCATTATTTGTAACATCGTGTTGCCATCTTTCAGATAACCTGTTAATTCCTGTTTCCCAATGAATCGCCAACAACGTGCGTTTCATTTACAAGCAAAATTACCAGCTTATTTCAAATACGACAGCACTTTCCCTCCAACCTAATGTACCAGAGAAATTCCTGTCGCGTAGAACTTTGGAGAACAACGATAAACAACGACAAGTGTTCCAAGTATGATCGCAGGGATCGCCAACAAGAACGAAGAACGTAGCCGGAGCTAAGCGATCTTCCACGCACGATTTTCCGTGGTCGATTAGCGTTTCCAGGGTGAGTATCGATGCTCATGTTCGATTCACGCGACACGATTGATCACGGTGTGCCGGTTCATAAAGGCATAGTAACCGGGCGTCTGGCCGGCATTATCGTCACGATCGTAATAGGATAGTTAATGCCGGTGGGCCATGGGGTTCGTCTACCGGCGCGCGTTACATCGTCGGGATTACGGGGTTACGTAGTCACGTAGGACGAACACGTGTGTATACATATATACATGTGAGATACATATGTATATACGTGCCGGTGTAATTCGAATGAAAATTCTTTCCTCATGTTTTATTCGAAGAACGGATGGGCGGTCCTCTTTGAAATCAATTGCTGAAGACCCTACTCCCTCGGCGAGGATGGAGCTTCTTTCTTTCCTGTATTCTTTCGCTTATGGTTCATTCTATCCTTGTCTCTCTCGATGGTTTCTATGCGAGAAACGTAATGAATAGAGAGCCTCGAACACGAAGAGAACAACAGGCGAAAGAGACGGAGTGGACCGCCGCGATCAGCCGAACCTCCTCCGCGGCAAATGAATTCAGTCATGAATATGTATCGGCCGCTCTCATAACTGAATTCATACCGTACCGGATCGGGATGTATGGGATCCACTCATGACGAACGGAAGCCGGCAACCGACTCCTCTTCTTGTTATTCTTCTTATTATTCTTGCGAGATGAAGGACCTCCTCTTCGTCTTCTTCTTCTTCTTCTTCTTCTGCTTCTGGGGAACGTGCTGCAGGTTGGATGCTCTCGAAAAATTGAGGTATTAAAGGAAGTGGAAGCACCTCGTGCCGTCTGCGAAGATATTCATGGGAAAATTCATTGTACGATGCGTAAAAAGCGAAGTTCTTCCCCATTCAACCTCAAAATCTTACAAGAAAAAAAAACATAAAAATTCCTGCCTCCTCGACAACGCGTAACACGTCGACCACAATTTCCAAGCGACAATAAAATTTCAACCGCACGAATCGAAACAGAAAAGGAATTGCGAGAATTACGAGAATTAAAATGTAAGAACGAAGCGCAGCAGGATTTATACGAGATTTCGTGTTCGGCGGCTCGCGCGAGAGTCCGTGCACGCAGAGGAAAAGGCAAACATTTCCGTAAAATGTTTTCGAGGGATCCGTCTAACGGAACAATTTCATACGTGGCGGTCTCCGGCGCGTGGGAAGAATACGCGCGTGAGATCGAAGGTGTTTAAAAGAGATCCCATCGACGGCAATTGTTCAATTTAACGGCCGTAATGGACGTTCACACGAGCGAGAGAGCCTGTGGTCGGCGACGTTGTCTTAAGGGCTGTTAAGGCGACTACCTAAGTGCGCCCGAACAAATTAAGGCCCAAGTGGTGTGCCCGCCGGTTCCACCGGTTGCCGCCCTCGTAAAAAAATTCCGACCAGAGCAGCAGCAGAAGAAGCAGACGAAGAAGAAGAAGAAGAAGAGGAGAAGGAGGCCCTGAGGTGCCGGCCTGGTCTCGATTTTTGCGTCCTCGATCGCTTCCGACGATACGGGAGCCGCGATCCCGATCGAAACCGTACGTCAATAATCCCTTATCGATCGTCTCGGCGCTCACAATTATATGCTTCGACGATAGCACGCGAAATAACTCTTTTTTTCAAACCTTTTGCTACACTTCCAGAGAAAATACCATCGGATAAATTATGCAGGATGGCCGAATAAAATTCAGTGTTTTGTTTGCTTGAGATCTTTGATTATCTTAATTATCGTGGAAAATGTTCACGCTTAAGTATAGAATAAAATTCGATCGCTCACGGATGCAAGATTGGATCTCGTTCAATCGTAGACAGGATGGAGAATGTACATACCTGAAACAGAAACGAAAAGCTATTGGAAACAGTGTTTTTGATAGACCGTTTATATATGGAACAGTTCAAAGTTGCGGGTAAGCAGACTAGTAAATGCGTATCTCTGGCCGAGTGCCATGTTGGAAATAACGTCGTCGGGGAGAGTGGAGAAATTGGCGGTGACTATAGTTAGCGCGAGGCCTGGCGGTAGCCTTGGGGACAGTGCATCGGCATTGCCTCTGGCGATAGCGGAATTTATTTCGGAGTCCCTCCGTTATCTCCAAATACGTGCAAGCTTTCTTCGGTAATATACACTCATTTAATAAATTGCAAATATGATAGGAATCATGGGAAATCAGTTTTCTCAAGGATCGGAGATTGCGTTTTGAAACAAGATCCACCGTGAAGTATCATTAAAACTGTGAAAACGGGACCCGTTAGGCTCCCATTCTATCTGAATCTCGGCGCACCGCCATCAAGATACCAAAGTCGCCATCGCTAAACGTATCAGAGTGTCGACTGTTCCTCGAGTCGGTGCAACTTTCATCGATACTCTCTCACAAAGGATTCCAGTCACACGGGTTCAGAAAAACCGGCGGGAATCGCATAGACCTCTTCTCTTACATCATATCAAAGTCAAGGAACTATCGTTCAAGGTATCTCCAGAGAGAGGAACTTCACCGTAGGACGAGTCTTCTCGCGGAACAACGAACCATTCAACCGCAAACCATGCAACATCCCCAATTTTTTAACGAAACGAGCAAAAGATTCGTTGGAATTTATTTCTGGACTTACAAAAATGAATTGAACCACCATCCAGAAGCTAATCAAATAATTTACCATCAAGGATAAAACGGTACAACGAACCTGACAGGTCTCCGATCTCGAAATCGTCCTGTGCACAGGTGGTCCCCGTTACGTAAGGATTTACGGTCCGAAAAGCGTCGTATAGTGTTCGGACAAATTCCTCGCGTTAAAATCCGCGCGAGTAAACGCGTTACGCAAGTAAGAACAAGAGGAAGAAAAGGAGAGAGCAATTTCGTGACGAAACGCGAAGGCGATAAATAATTCGGAGATCCGAGCTGCGCGGTTGCAAATCTCGCGAGTCCTCTCCGCGAGGGTAAGCCTCGCTCTCTCGTCGCAGAGACTCGGCCCGTGACGAGAGGAACCCCGGAATATTGTTTGCAGCGCGCGCGTAATAAACGGGTCGCGAGACCCTCTCTCGACGATAAAGTTACGAGGCGCGTTAACGAGATGCGCTGAGAGGGCTGACGGGACCCGGTTGCGTTTACGAGCGGATCGTAAACGCCGCCCCGAGCAGCCCGAGGAGGCCCGAAATCGGGGCCAGGCTTCCCGACACGCCCACCGCGCGTATTCTTCTCTGTCCCTCCTCTTTTTTGCCTTTATCGGGATTTCGGGGCCCTCGGCTGGGAACGGGAGCAGATGCTCGATAACGATGCTGATGGGACTGGTCCCCCCTCCCTTTCCCTCTGTCCGCGATGCTCGTGCACTCTCGGCGCGCTTGGAGACCTGGGTGCAAGCGTCGAGGCGACTCCTTCAGCGGAATGGTACTCGGTATGCATTTTTATGTTTTTAGACCGCTGTTACGCAAAGGAAAGGCCAGTCTCGAAATTTTCGAGGATCGCCATAGATTCCCATTTGTCACGCGGATTTCGGGGGACGCCCGGTTCCTAATCAGTCTTAGGCTCGGCAAGAGTGTCCGGCGGACAATACGCGAAATTGCCCGTTCCTTTGTTCCTGTATCCCGTCGCAGCCATAAAGGGCGCGGAGGATGGTTGGAGGGGGCTCCCGAAGAGGGCCCGGAGCACGCGGCGTCCTGTGTTCCGCAGGAGCCAGCAGAGAATTATGTCCTTATTGTATGTTAATAGGGTCCCCTCGCACGAGCCCCTTCTTAAAAATAGCCGGGGTGAGCCCTTCGCCGTCCGCTGGCTCCCTTTTGATCGGTATTTTCTAGTTTCTGGAACTCGTATTTTAGATAACGCCGGTCACGAGCCCGCCGCGCCGGCAGCCTTCGTTTCTTTCGCTTAGTCTTCTGCGAAACTCTTATTATGCGTCATTGTTGCGGCCCCGGCCGAATAAATAAGGATCTTAGGGCCGAGCCGAGTGGCCAGACGATATCGTCCGATCAAAATTATGTCGTCTTCGTATCCGCGGACACAACCGGCGACAATCGATGAAATTTCATGAGATCCTTGTTCCGTTTCCGGTTCGACATCCTAAGCTATTCCCAGCTTCCTTCCTTTATATAGATCCGAGGCCACTCTTTCATCTCGCAGCATTTCCGGCGCTGTTTTCTCTGCAAACCGCTTTCTTCCTTTGACTTCTTCGCGTACCACCTCGTCGAGTCGCTCAAAGGCTGTGCCAGAGCTAGACGATTCAGTTTCGAGATTAACCCAGCTGGTTTCACAGCCTGCAATGTTTTTCCTTCGCCGATGGAGGACTTTATCGCTTTTAATTTTCGTGTTTCTCCTCTGTGAATACAGTATTTTGAGATTCGAGTGATCGATGTACAACCGAGAGTTTAACAATCCGTTAATTCTTATTCTCTCGCATTTCGGCTTTCGCTGTCTTCAGACGGTACGTTAATTACGAATTCCCCAGGGATACCAGAGCTTGACGAGTGACCATTATATATTCTCCAGACAAAGAAGAACATTATATTCATATTTTCCAACGTCGCGTCGCTGGTCGAAGATTAGAGAGCAGAGACAAAAGAGGATCATGCGACGTTTCTCACACGGGACACTCGGAGTCCTAGGTTTCACTCGCTCCATCTGGAGACAGTGTGAAATTATCCTGACCCTAGTAGCGTGGCATTAGCATGGCCTACGCGAAAAAGAAAAAAGTAGCGCGTACAGTACAATATACCATTAGGTGAAACCTCGAAACCCGTTCTCTTCTAGTAGAGCGGCTCGAGCCCGACACGAACGGAGCGTTTACGTCGAATTTAGTTTTCACTGCCGATCGCGCCGCTTCAGCTCGGGACTCGTAATTCGGGTTAATTTAGGCTTTACTTTCAGCTGATTTGCGTTCCCTATGACCTTTCCAACAAAGTAGACTTTAGACCAACAGCTAAATCACCGTAATCAGCGATCAATTGCCTCGTGCGCTCGCGAGCTAAAATTAATTGAACGACCTTTTAATGCTCCTTGCAATTCCTTATCACATTTCCTAGACTGTAGTCTGGCGTTTCGTGAATTTGTTCGAAGTCTCCGAACAATGGTCTGCACTTCATGAAGTCATTCAAGATCCTTAGACACTTCGTCAAGTTTATGAATTTCTTTACGATCTTCGGGTACTTGAACATATTTTATGAATCTCTTTAAGATCTTCAGGTATCCGAACACACTTTACGAATTTTTTAACGGTCTTCGGGTACTTGATCATATTTTATGAATTTCTTTAAAATCTTCAGTCACTCGAACATGTTTTATAAATTTTTTTCAGATCTTTAGGTACTTGAACATATTTTTAGAATTTTTTAAGATCTTCGGGTCCTCGATCATACTTCACGATTTTTTAAAATCATCGGGTACTCGATCGCACTTTATGAATTTCTTGAAGTTCATCAGATACTTGGACATACTTTTACGAATTTTTTAACGGTCTTCGGGTACTTGATCATATTTTATGAATTTCTTTAAAATCTTCAGTCACTCGAACATGTTTTACAAATTTTTTAAAAATCTTTAGGTACTTGAACATATTTTTAGAATTTTTTAAGATCTCCGGGTGCTCGATCATACTTCACGATTTTTTAAAATCATCGGGTACTCGATCGCACTTTATGAATTTCATGAAGTTCATCAGGTACTTGGACATACTTTTACGGATTTTTTAAAGATCGTCAGGTACCTCGTCACACTTTATGAATTTCTTTAAGATCTGCAGGTACTCGATCACGTTTCATAAATTCTTCATAAAGTTCCTAGTATGAAGTATCTCGGTCCGAAGTCGCACATCTCGGTTTTCCTCGACTCATGAATTTCAAAGCGAACATCCTGTCAATCCAGGATGAACCGACAAAGTTGATATTCTCCCTCCCCCTTGGGTTCTCCCCACGGTAGAAAAGTGGTCTGGCGTGCCTCCGTGCGCCGCTTCTATCATCTATTGTCTCTTCTTGCCGAGTCTTGCGCACGAGAAGTCGCGCACGTGTATACAGGTATGCGAAGGCAGACAGCGCCTTTCGCAGCGTTGGCGCCGATACCAAACCGGTAGAAACAGGTAGTCCATCTAAGTCCACCGAGACAGACATGACAGTGTCCACCACGCGTACTATAGCAGAGGCGATTTTATGGTAGCGACTGTCCCGACGAAACTGGATTGTTTTCTCGTGTTCCATTATATCTAGTCGCCTCGAGCCTCCGGCCAACTCTTTGTTCACTCTAATTACTGGCCCGAACGCTGCCTCGAATTTCCATTTTCATGAGCGAATTTCGAGAACGACCCGTCCAATTAAATTTGGTGAAATTCGCCGGAGAAAACGAGGACCTCGAAGCGAATTTTGAAAGTTGTTCCACTAGACTCGTTCTATTTATTCAAAGTTACCACTTTGTGAATTGCTACACGGAATACCACTTTCCCTTGGAGCGTTAGAAATTATTCGAAATTGTTATAAATTGTCGCAATGCCTCGCATCGAGTGTTCAATACGAATTAAGCAACTTTTAGCCTCGGATAAGATCCCGAGGAGGAGTTCATAAATTTGTGGTATAAGAATGTTTATCGCAAGAAAAACCACGGTTGAGACTTATAATGCCCGATAAAATGGCCGGTAAACGGAGCCTTCGCTTTCTAAATTTTCTCAAGTACCGGCGGCAACGTGCGCATAAATCACAGCCACTTGCTCGATCGCAGTAAAAACTCGGGTAATAAGCCAGTTTTTTAATCAGCCCACTTAATCTAGATAGAGCAATATTGTCTGCCACCATTAATCACGAGGTCCAGCGCCGATACTTTTGGCCACCGATGGCTACTTTCCCGGCAAAGATCGCTGTATCTCGATCCATAGATCACGGGTATCCAGAAGAGCGGGGGGTGGGAAGGGGATTTTTATTGCACCGCTTTGCACGGTTATGCGGCGAGCATTTCGCTCGGGCCGCTAATTTTATTCGAAGCTGCAACTTACCGTCGTTCTCGAGAAACTAATTGTTGCAAATTACTGTTCTCCAGTCGCCGGGTTTTCAGGTTATTGAATGTTCGCGTTCAAAGTCCGCGATGCGAGCCGACAGATAAAGTATTTTGCAGTCACCTCGCCGCTATGAAAATCGTTGCCCGCCCTCCTCGCTTTTGCAAAACGATCTTGCCCAGACTAACCATGGCAAATTGAGTTACGGAGTCGCACGGAAGTTCGCGTGAACCCCGGCCGAAACTCGGCAATTTATGCGAACGGCTACGCTGGTATATCCTCGACGGTCGATTATGCTATAATACGGGGGAACTCGCATTGTTGCACGGAACCCGGCCCGGCTTCAGGGAAAACCGCGATCGCGTTTAGGAAACCCGGTTTCGAAGCCGGAATTGGCGTGGTCGCTGTCAATCAAAGTTTCGTGGAACGATGTTGCCTGCAAATGATCTCGGCTTTCACCAGTTAGCGGTCGATCAATATTCTCGAACTTTCACAGATTCTTTTTTCAAATGTTAAGAAAAATTTCGAATTTTTGCTGTACTCTTACATAAGCTTTCGTTCAAAATTTAGTAGGGGCTGGTCCGCGAGGAATTGGGGAGAGGTAGGGGTGTGCGAGAATACGACATACGACACTCTTGAAAAGATTTCGCGATGGACAATATTTTTTCAACGAAAAGTATTTTGTATAATAATTAAATATATAAAGAACTCGTGTTCCCGACCCGATTCGATATTTTGGGTTCTCGCACAGTCTTGGGGAGAGGGATTTTTTCGTTTGAAATTCTCGATCGCGCAAGCACAGTGATTTCCAGCATCGGAAACTATCGCAATCTCGTCAAGCATAAAACGGCGGAGCGATCAACAGTGTGTCGCTTGTAAAATCACATCCCACATCGTTGCGGGGAATTTACGGCAGCCGTCCAGCATCGCGTCACAGTTTATATGAAAATACTGTTGTCGGAAAGATAATAAAGGGAATGGGAACGCAGCGGAACAAGCGACGCGAACCGAGCAGAAAACGCTTCGATCGCAGTGAGAGAAGCGGGGACGGGTTCGGAGCGGAGCATAATGCGAGCAGATCGTTGGCCGCCGCTTATCTGGTCGCATTAAAGGCCAGAAATAGCCTCGGTACACGGTACGCCCCGTAAATAATTAATATAGCCGTGGATACCGGCGGACAAGACACCTAAGTGAAACGAGTCGAATTTTACGAGCGTTTCGCGTCTCGTCGTCGTCGTCGGGGAAATATAAACGCGGTTCGTCTAATCGCGAGCGCACTTTGCACCGTTTCTCATCGGGCTGGATAACTCCTTATCGCGCTTTCGTTCGGTAGCGAGCGTGCTTTAAGGTGTCGTGTCACTGACCAGACCAACGCGATTATTATAGATCCTGTATTTTCCCTTGCGCGAGTGAGTGAGCGCGTGCGTGCCGAGGTGCGTGGGCTCCGTTTATTCGAGGAACGCACGCGCCCGCCCCGAATCGTCACGCGTTCACGAATTGCGTTCGAAATAGCTGGCGGACCCCCTTGTTTTGGTATAGTGCGCGATAACAACGCCATTCCGCGAACAACTAAACCCCTTCGCCGTATCTTTCGCTTTGGAAATAGACGAAACCGGAGAATCTACTGTAATGACGCCGTTGCGAATACGCACTGGTGCCAAAACGCATTCAAACTGCAACAGTTTCGTAAAGAAAGGTCGCGTTACCGTCGGTCATTTTATTTTACAAAATTTTCCACACGCTGCAAAAAATCAGAGACGATTTTTCTCAAAAATTGCACAGGTTCGAACGTCCATGGAAATATTTGAAAAATTGTTTCGTGGCTGAATCTACCACGGATTCGATGATCGAAGCTCTTCTTTACAACGATACCGTGGAAATTGACGTACGATTTTTTTTATAGTCGTTTTATCGAGCCCCGAACGAAAAGTGTACTTCCATCTTCGGCTTTTTGCGCAGAAAATTTCGAGGAGAGAAGGCGCAGGATCACCGGGATCGTAGATCGTGTCGAACAAACGAACAACTTCGATTTACCCGTGGATCGATGATGTCGTCCCGGGAATGGCAACAATAAGTATTCCGCTCGCGGTGGAACGATCGTTTCGACACGGATCCTTGATGGTATGCGAGCTCGTTAAATACGTTGAACCGTGGCCGGAGAGTGCTTTCGATATAAGGTCAATAGCACTGGAGCGATAACGAAGTGCTAGCAGCGCAGTCTCGTCGCTCTTTTCACGAAGAGCCGCACTTCACCTATTTTAAAACGTGCTCGACGCGCAACAGACGCGCTTCATCGCCGCCCGTAAATGCATTTCCACGAAAAAAAACCCGGGCATTGAATTATTTTATCGATTTAACCGATGCTAAACGTCCCGGCGAAGTTATGCTCTTCGAAAACGAAAGGGTATACTGCGTTCGGTGTGCTCAATTTTTCTTAAACGTCGTGCATAATTCTACGTACGCGTGCTGTTGGATTATCAATAAGTTACAAGCACAGCGAACTCATCGTTCGTTGTCGAAAATGAATCAACGATCTCGGAATCGTATTAATAACCAGAGATTACGATGCGTCTCATTTGATACTCTTTACTATTCGTAAAGTAAAGAGCTTTCTCCCGCGCTATGAAATAAAGATAGTTTTATTTTAAACATCCATTTCCAATATGTACCCTCGGAAATAATTTCATAAAATATTCTCACGTCGTTTTTTCGTTATCACTCCGGTGAGCAAGTTCCGCCACGCTCGGAACGTACTCGCGTGGCCAGGATCGCGTGTACCGGTTTGAAATCGATTCGGAACGACGTTAGATCTAATTGGGAAACGCGTGCGGGCCCGCTGGGGCCCGGAGAGGAATAAACAGCCGATAACGGGCGTGTGCGTCGGGGCCCGAAGAGGATAAACAGACGTCGGGGCCCGCGGTGTACCCGCTCGCTTAATATGCGCATACTAAGCGACCGCGGTGTGTGCTGCCGATGGGCTCGTTGATTTATTGAAAATCGATTCGGGCCCGACGTGCCCGACTGCCACCGGCGCTGCGGTTCCCAAGCCCCGCGACTCAACGACGCCGATTACATAATAATTACGGCTAATGAATTCGTCCGCGATAACAAACCTCGGCGAACCGCTTATCCGCCTGTGCAAAACCGCCCCCGCGAGTCACATTCTAGACGCGTTCGGCGACTACGCCTTTTTCCGGGCGGATTCCAGCACGCTCTTTGTATTCCTGAACGGTTGCGAGTCAACCATAGTCTTGGCTAGCTTGTGGGAGTCTCAGAGGCTGATATAAATTCATAATTCTAAAGAATTAACCCTTAGCACTCGAGCGGTGACTCAGAGTCACCACTAAAAATTGCTGTATCGTTATTCAAAATATTGTTTAGGTTATTAAATATGTTGGTATCCAATCAATTACTAAACGTTTAAAAATTGTATGAGAAATTATATCAATTTCAAATTCGTACAAAGAAAAAAATTAATATAAAATGGAATTATTCTAGCTCGAAAGAAATGTTTCATTTCCGAGTTAAAATAGCTTCGAGTGCAAAGGGTTAAGATATAATCCTGAAGAAATGATATACGATACGTAATAATTTTGATGAAACATTTCTAAAGAATAAATTCTAATTCTAATAAAATGACATAAACATAATTCTAAAAAATTCTAGTTTGATTTTTTTGAGAGAGGCTTCTTTCATCTGCAACTTAACCCCTAGAACGGTAAAAAATGCCTATGAGAGCACACTTTTAAGTTGACTGGAACTCCCAAAAACCACTTGATATCTATCCTCTTCACTCGAAGCTATTTTAACTCTGAAATGAAACACTTTTCCCGACCTAGAATAATTTCATTTTATGGATACGAAATTACAATATTTAACCCTCATCCGTCCCTCGTTTCACGAGCCGAATCTGTCCCTCGGTGTCAAACCGACGCAGCGGTAAAAGATCGATGAAACAACAAGGTAAACAGTTATTTCTCGATGTTTTTTGATTCTACGTTTTTTCAGTTATATGTTCCGCATTAAAGAATAAAGATCGCAAAGTTTCGAAAACTGTGTCGATTCGATAGAAGGGACGGATGAGGGTTAAATTGAATTGCGAACAAGATTCGACGCAACAAGAGTATGTACTCCTAAAAAATCAACAGGTCTCGGTTACCAGTTGAGCGAGAAAGACGTCCTCTCTCGTAGCAATTATTTAGCTATGACGTTATAAGAAGACCGCGCTTCATCATCGTCCTATTCCGTATTCAAGAGACGCAAAGTGGCCCGAGTGTCTTCCGGAGGGTCTCGTCGACGCCGCTCTCGGACGTAATATTACGTGGGCGGATAAGATCGCCGGCACGACCGGGGAATGGTTGGTTTTCGGGCACGAATCGCGTCACGAAGCACCCGTTTCCGAAAGGACAGAAAAGAGATTTCAGTTACCCCGGCTACCGGGGATCGTGTTACATGAACTCGCGTTCCAGACCAAGCGTTGACCTTTCGCAGATTGACGATAGGACCGAGCGGAGCCGAGCGTGCTCGCGCGGAGAGCGCACGGCTGCGGAAACGCCGGCTTCTGTCGGCGAGACCGGCGTTAATGAGCCATCGTTTCGCGCGTCTTCTAACGTACACGGTGTTCCGCGATGTCTGACAAATCATTTCGATCGTAACCCCGCAGGACAGCGTACGGAAAAAATTTCGATCGTTCATTAAAGATCTTCCTGATCAACGACGACGCGTGGAAATCGGATCCAGAAATTTTTATATTTCCTGCAGTTTGTTGCAGTCGAGGCGGAAAATTTTTATTTTGCGCGAGGATATTAGTTGCGTGTACAATTCTTTTTGGGCACGAATAATGCAAATTTTCTCTCACCTGTTATAGGACACCCTGTATACCCTCTCGCGTGGGTGAGCTTAACGGGGACCGAGATGCAAATTCGCGAGCGAATCGCTGCTCTCGTCGCTGTTTATTATTCACCGGGTAAATTATGATCGTCGACGGCGTGCCGCGATGATTTATTGCCGGGGGAACGGTGCTCCTGGACGCGATCGCGGTAGCGAGATCCACGGTCGAATTTTCAGTTCGTCCGATAATCGTTCGTAATTAATGTCCTATCGAAACCGGAAAAATTCGTGTTCGTGCGTCTTGTGTGGTTCTCGGTGCATTTAAAACAGTAGATTAAACGAAGCAAAATAATCTCAAAATCCAATCGAGCATAGCCAATTGAAAAAAGCTCGTACCGAATTCCCGCGTCTGAAATTCGCTTGAAAATCTAGTTCACCCCTCCGTGCATCGAGGAATAAAAATTCCGATTGCGTCGCGCGATGCGCTTCTCTGTGCATCGTCATCGCCGAATCTCGCTGACACAGAACACGCAATATCCCGTGTCGCCAAACAAAATAACCAACTCTCGAACGACGATCGTCGACTAATCCGTTTCTCCGGAGCATTGTGAACATCCGCTGCGATATTCTCTCGTATACACAGAGCGCGTGCAACAAACAATCCAACCCCCGCCCCAGTGCAATCCGCGCGATGCTACGCCACCGATTCCGAATAAATTGTGACACACATTGTTCATACGAAACTAATAAGCCATCGGCCGCGGCTGCTCCCTCGATGCGGCGCAGAACAGAAAAGAGAAAAGGGAATCGGAGCGGAGGCCCCCCGAACACAATGCATAACAAGCATTGTGTCTCTCCACCGCTGCCCTGCAATTCCATTCCGCCGCTATATTGCCTCTATCTCTTATTCCGCTTATTCGTCCGACACGCAATCTCGCGGACACACGAGCTTCGCAGAGAATGGAGACAGAATGTACAGGGTGTTCGCTCTTTGTACCGATTCTACATTAGCTTGCACATCGTCAAAGGAGTACAACATTTTTCGGACACCCTGCACGACTCGAATGTAAGAATCATCTTTGCGGGACGTTCAAATACTTTTCTTCATAGTAATTAAGATCAGGAGGAAATCTTTATAGAAAATAAATCGAATCCGCAAAAATGTATTAGGAAGATCAAATGGACATTTTTCAGTTCGCGAAATGCCACGAAACGCGTCCACAGGAAAAACAAGATTTCTGAGAAAAAATCGAACAACTCGAGGACCCTGTGCAGAACCGCAGAACTGCACCAAAAAGTTCAGAGCTCCGCCATAAAATCGGTTACGCTCAAAGGTTAATTTCCGCAAGAAAATCTCTCGTGTAGCTGCAACAGTTTCCGAGATAAACAGTGGGCGGTGCGCGGGTTTCGAGGGGCGAAAGAAAAAGTAGAAAAAGAAACGGTAACACGGGAAACATGTGCGCTCAATTATCCGGCTGCTTGGCTTCGTTCCTGACGATCGTGTCTACCCTACAAATAATCAGTGTCCACACAGGGCAAAGAGAAAGAGAGCTAGAGAGAATGAAAAAAAATCTGGGGCTACACGACGGTGAACCTGCTTGCGCTCGTCAATCCTTTCATTCACAAGCGCCATTATCTGTCGTACGCTCGATGGACAATCGACCGGTTGAATAAGCGGAGCCTGGACCGTTGCCGGTTGTGTATCGATCGTGTAATGGTTACTTAGACGGTGGACAAGAGGGGCAAGGCGATAATGCGACTCTGATTCATTCGACGGCCAGATTAAAGGTTATCGGGTATCTGTGCCCGCCGCGTGCTTCGAATTCGATGGAAAAATCGACGAGACCTGGCGCAGCAACGGATTGCGCAATGCCCACGGTGGGAAATGGTTCTATGGTGGTTGGCTGATCGCATGGGGCGCTTCTACCGATTCTCTGTTGTCCAGTCGGCGCAGAAT
This sequence comes from Lasioglossum figueresi, assembly GCA_028455805.1. Lineage (NCBI taxonomy): Eukaryota > Metazoa > Arthropoda > Insecta > Hymenoptera > Halictidae > Lasioglossum > Lasioglossum figueresi. Next base: position 12,774,570 of record CM052193.1, on the reverse strand, counting down.
TAAATCGAGAGTTCAGCGAAGAAGTCTATTTTTTGCAGTGTCAGAGATAAAGACGAATTTTTCGACGAATTTTTCTTGAACTGGTTTACATCTCCGTCCGAAGAAGTTGGTAAAAGTATGAATCATAATTTTTTAATTTTTTAAAATATTAAATTCGACAGTGTCTTGAAATTCATTAAACGTTTTTACTATTTTGCAGTTTATGTATTGCATAGAATCCGCAGTTCATTTATTTGTCTTCGAAATTTTCCCTAAAATTGTTGCTTCTAAAAACACTCGAGCCGGTCTGAATATTCGTGAGAGATCGTTACGAATAAGTTGGTAAAAGGGAACATATTAATACCGTTTATTCGACGTGAGAAAGTTGGCACATATTTATCGAACACACGAGCCAATTAAAATGCCGCTCGAATCCGGGAACCGTGGTGCCAACAAAAGCAATCGACCAACAGCCGCTGGAAACGACAATAAAGCGCAAGCTGAGCGTAACCGGTGATCAATCGCGGCCGCAACAATAGGAATTTGCGGGCGGAACAAGGCCCTTGTAAAGTCCTCGATCACCGCGTGACACGGTAGGAATTAATAACAGGAATTCGCGAAGAAAAGGGTGGGTGGAACGTATGCCAGCGTCGACAGTTTAGTTCTTTCTCTCTTTCTCTTGTTCCATGGAAAAACGTTCGATCTCGCGTTTAGTGGAGTCGTTGTCCCGCCTGTTGCGCGATAAATCGATCGAACGGGGGCTCGACCTGCTCGCCAGTTGGCGGAACATGTGTAAGCCGATCTGTCGCCACATCCTCCCGCGCTCTTATGAATTACCAGCGCAAGGATCCTCGAAAACGTCTCGACGAGAGCCGTTCTCCATTTCGCGAGCGGAGTCGCGAACGCGTTCGACGAGTTCGCGTCGCTTTTCGCGATTGTTTAACGAAGCGGCTGTTCTGGTGAGACGCGACCGCCCGCGATGGAATATGGAGGGGTTATGGAACAATCAATTTTTAAAAATTTTTAATATATTCGACTCGACAGTTTCTTGAAATTCTTTAGATGTTTTTACTATTTTGCATTTCATTTACCGCATAAAATCCGCAGTTTATTCGTCGGTCCTCCAAATTTCACATAACATTTTTTCCAACATTTTTTGAAAACACTCGAGTCGGTTTAAATATTCGTTAGAGATCGTCGCTGACGACTTGAAACGTCGTCGCCCCGAAAACCAAGTGAAATTACTCAATCCTCTCGAATCCGTTAGGAGCGCGTTTTCCATCGACTACACTCGCAGCAGGCAATAATTTCTGGTCCATTAAGCGTCTCGCCGGTTTCCTGAAGAAGCGTAATTACCAGGCGCACAGTCTCCGATCAATTTCCCGAACGATTCATTAATTAACTCGAACGCGTAGCGCCGCACGGTTTTATTCCCTGGAGGAAGGTTGGCTCGTTGTCGGCGTTTAACGACACTCTTGTACGTTCCTGGTGATTAGGGATATGGCGTCGAGTTTAGTATGTATTTTATACGAGACCCAGTCGTTTACAATGAACAAACTTCGTTTCATAGATACTGTGCGATCGAACTCCAAATTTATCAAGTTATTCCACAAGACTTGTTCTTTTCTACTCTTTGAAAATCGTTAAAATATTCGGATCCGCGAGCGCAGTGTTAAATCCGACGCGATTAAACGGAAACGCAGTCGCACGCGCTGCATTCCGACTCGTTGGGAGTGCATCGGGGTGCATTGTTCTAGAAGCGGTCGGATGCATCGCGTGCAATAGCCCAGTTTGCAATACGAAGCCGTCCACGCGGCTCTCGCGAATACGGGGATCGAGGAGGATCGGAGAGGATCGGGCCCCCGAGGAGACGCAGAAACACACGAGGTACATAGGTCACTACATAATCCCGCTAGGTACCAGAGAGTACATAAAGTAGGCCCTACGCGCGATTCCCGAGCCGCGCGGCCTTATAAAGAGGAACACAGAGGGACTGTATCATATTCCGTACAGCTCGTACAGTTACATGCATCACTGGCTCGGTTCGAGAGCTGCAGCCTCTTTCGCGCCACCACTCTGGCACTCGCAGAAAATTTTACTTCGCGATCAGACGATTATCGAAATTGTCAAGATGCATCCGTCAAAAATTCATTTTTATCTTGCAGAGAGGTTCGCAGTACCGGTTGAACGAAATATTTCATTGAGCTCTCCGAGACCTTGAGATTCAAGAGGAAAACGATCGAGAAAACCGTACGACCCAGACGCGGAAGTTAATTACCAAGGTCGAGCTCGAGATAATTTAATGGAGACGCGTACGTTAGTCTTGAACGATGGTTATTAGGCGAGGCGATGAGAGGCTGGGAATTGATTCGGCGCTAACGGGCTCCGACCCATTGTACCATTTTACGATCCTATCTTCTGGGACCGACGCCCGTGAGATGACTTTCGCGCTGCGTTCGAGGTCGAATGGATCGTCGGCGAACCGAACCTTCGTTCGCTCAGCTATTTGTTGTAGTTCGTAATTTTGATTAAACAATGTTCGAATTTGTACTTGCGAAAATCGTTTAAAAAATATTTTGTTCGTTATTAAATTTGTCTATATTTCATAAATTAACACGTTGACTGCCAGGCGCATTTTCCATGGTTTGCCCAAGGCGCCAACGTGAATTTTTCATTATGCGACGCATATTACGTTGAAATATTATTTTCATGTAGTAATAAAATTATTTTTGTATGTTCTATATTGCATTAATTTCTTCAAACCATTACATGGCAGTCAACGTGTTCATAGTAATAGTAATAGTAAAAATGCAAGTGTGCAAATAGAGAATAATAAGTCTAATGCATCCGAACTTGGTTAAAACGAAGGAGACTGGCGGGAGCGAGGGGCGCGTTATGAACGAGTGCATAAAACAGTTGCATCGGCCGGACAAATTGCATCGGCGTTTTCGCGCCGTTTTGCAACGTGGGCCGCGTTTTATCGCGCGGTTACGTGCGGTTAATTCGAGAAGGTGAATATCGTTAACGAGCCGGTCCGCCGCGCTCGATACCGGTTAACATTTGCAGGAGCCAGCGCTGACACCGACGTGGAAGTGTACACGCGGCGCAAAGTGCATCGGGCGCATCGGGCGCATTACCGGGACCGGCCCACCTGTGTCTACACGATTGCCAACAACGTTCCCCGTCGAACGAAAAAAGAATGGGCTAACCGAGCACCGGGAACACGTGCTCCCTTACGTTTTACGAGTGCTAACGCGATGATGGAGCGACTCGCTCTTTTCTCTTATCCCTCTTACGGCGCACAGGTGTCCCGAGAATGTCAGAAGCGTTCGACGAGTTCGACGTCCCTTGCATTCTGCGAGCAATTGTCTTCATTACCGCCACCTGTTTCTCACCGTCGCTCCACAAATGCGATGTACCTTTTACCGGATAGTCGCGTGTCCGAAGTTAATGTGTTTTGGGTGAAAAATGTGTTTCCAATATTCTTTCACGAACAGTTTTATGTCAGGGTGGAAGAAGGGAACTTCGAGGATTTCTTTATGCAGAACTGCTGAATATTTTTTTTCCTTTTGGTAGAAAAAAGAATACAGCAAAAAATCGCCGATTTAAAACAATAAATTACAATGACCGTCACAAGATCAACAAAAAAAAAATTTGCATTGCTAGGTTATTCGATCCGTTCGGATTTCAGAAGAACCGGAATGCGAATGACAACAGCAAATCACAGGTCGGTAAATTTTTGGTCTCGGTAATCCCGCGTCGTCGCAGTTACGTAACCGAGCGAATGAGAGTGTCAACCCATAAATACACGGACCGATCCCGATACAAACACTCGAGCCGCGCCGGCAGCAGCGTGACGATTATGAAACCGCGTTTAATGCAGGGCAGAATGCAAATGCTCGCTCGATGTACTCGCTCTCGGCCCCCCTTGCATTTCCGATTGGTCTCGGCTGCCGAACGAAAAACCGTTGAAAATGTCACCGACAGACGCGAATCAATTATCCCAAACGTTCGACAGGAACGAGCGGAAAAATCCTGCAACCGGTCCACCAACTGACCGACTCTCCATTTCTCTCTCTCTCTCTCTCTCTCTCTCTCTCTGGGTTTGAATTTTTCCGTGAAAAGCCGATGCGAATTCCGACGCGGTCGATGATGGTTTTATCGTAACCCACTCTCCCCCGTGTTCTTGTTTTTAATCTTTTTTATGGACAGGGATTTTCAATTTGTCCGGGACAGGAGGGAAATTGGAAATCGTGTTTGCTCGTGTCGGCTCGATATTAGTTAAAACATTTATCCGATACACGTAGAAATGAACGAACGACCAGTACAAATATAGACTTGTTCGTTGCGTTCGTTCGCCAATGTAATATTGTCAGATAATATTTATCAGTCGAGGGAGAAAAGTCTTTTTCGAACGACTCTAATAAATTGAATCGTTTACGGTAAGTGCATTTGACCAACTTTACGAAACATCTCGGAATAAATCGCAGCGCTCCGTTGCGCCGTTCTCCTGCATCGCACGCAAGGGTTGCAGAAAAGCGGTTTAAGCGTATGGAACCGGCAAGACAGGAACTAGTCGGTGAAAATCGGCGCGGCAACAAGTGTCGCTCGTAAACACCGAATCCGTAGAACCGTTTCCGTCGGTCTGCTCTATGACTCGATAATTTCACGAGTGTGTCGATTGCATCGGGCGCCGTTCACGATTTCCATCGATCGGAGCAGCCTGGTCCGATCCGGCGTCGATCGTTCGACTAATCCTCGGATCAGCCCCGGGGTGGGAGCCTTCCCGCTTTTACCTGCGCTTTAGCGGGCTGAACAACGTGACATGCAAATGCCGAGTGTGCCACGCTATCGCATACCTGAGAACGCCGTGTCTCGGTGTCGGTGTGTCGAGAGCAAACGCCTGATCCGCTTGCGAAATCTTCGACGACCGGCCGAGCGAGTCCGGGTCCATGCGACCGTTTCTGCGTCGAGCAACGCAGACGACCGTTGACCCTTCTTGCGCACGGGTGTTCCCTTTCGATCGCTAATATTTGCCGAAAACCATGCAGAACGATGCACTCAATGAAGTAGAATGAATTGCAATTTTTGGAGGATTGCGGTGACAGCGTGATCGTTTAGTTCTTAAGAACGCTACGGTTGCTTATCTCCGAATTGTGCGAAAGGAAGCTCTCAGTTGATGACAGAAATTTATCGGCAGCAATTATTAGTGGTGTTTTCTGGAGGATTGTGGAGAATCGAAGAAAATAGTGTGCGTGGAAAGAGCACTGCGTGTCATTTAATTGGTTAAGAACACGCTGATTGCTCGTCTCCGAATTGTGCGAAAGAAATCTCTTGTTCAACGACAGAAATTTATCTGTAGCAATTTTGAATGGTACCTCGAAGTAAAAATTGGAGCGCTTGGAGTTGAATAAAAATTAGAGTGGATCGATACGAATAAAATCGGTGCGAACGGAAAAGACTAGGACACCGTGTAGGTGTGCAGTATTGGATGTGCGCGAGCTTTGTCCTGCTCGCGAAAGTTTTGTTACGTATTTCGCTTGAGCACGGGACGAGGCGGCGGCGTGACTAACGATTATCGTTCCAGACGACTTTTCTTCTTTCTTCGGCCGAGAGAGCGTTACGAATACTATATATTCCGCGACGCTGCGGAAGAAAGTGGTTTCGAGGCGACAGAACCATGGGACGGGTCTATTCAGAAGAGTTACTTCCCTCGCTCTCGTTTCTATTTCGCTCGACAACAAACGCGCAGCCTCGTTTAAACTCTGTTGCTCGATCTTTTTTCGTTTTCAGTTTTTTTTTTCTCTCCGCTTCTCGTTTGCGTTTATTGTCTTCCGCCTGTCGTGTGGGATACCGAATGGATTATTCAGAGGACTATCGTGGAGATTATTGTGGTTTCTTGTGACTCTGCGAGCCGAGGAATTCGGACGAGCTGTGACTCAACGTGTAGACTTTTTGCACGATCCACGAGCGCGTAATATCTGGGATTAAATACACGTATTTGTAGAAATGCAAATTTTTTATTTTTCCTGCAGATTTTGCTGATAAAATTTGTTTGAGTAACGAGGAAAGTGTAAAACCGGGTTCAAAGAAAGCCACCGGAGAAAGTTCGCGTACCTTCGCGTTTCGGGTACAGTAATGGAAACTGTTTTTATGTAAGCGTGCACCCTTAGAGCTCCCGAGGAACGATTAACCGTTGCGACTTCCTGCTCGAAGCGAACCTAACCCGCAGAAGAACTCGCAGAAGCGAGGAAAAATGTGTGTTGCGCAATGCGAGTCAGCTTCCAACGAGGCAAGAGATAGAGAAAGAGAGGAACGCATCGATCCACGTCCGAATCGAACGCGACCAGGCGCCGATCGTGACGTTAAACGTCTCGTCGCGACCGAGTACAATTAATAACCAGCTTGGAAACAAAGGCAACCATTGTCGGGAATCGTCTCTGCTCCGCGAGAGGCAAAAGAAATTGAAAAACCCCTTGACTGATGGCTATGGCCAGAAAAATTCGCTCGCAACAACAATACACATCTTCAGACTTCATATTTTTGTGGTAATTGTTTCGTTTGAGTATGTCTTCAAACTTTAAATGAAAAACAATCACAGATATTCATATTATTTAATTGTCAGATGAATTTGTACTTCTTTGCTGAAGTTTTTGATTCTTCAGGGGAAAAAGTCAAGATCCCAGAAGAAAAGCCAAGGGTCGCCAGAGACCCGAGCACAGTCTCTCCGCGGTAAATCGATAAACGGCTCTGGAAACGTGAGTCAAGATCGACGTGCGGTCAGATAACAACCAGAAAGGGTGTTCGTCGATCGAGGTGAAAGCGGAGATGGTTTTGTCTGAACATTTACGGGAACACCGAGTCACTTTCGGTAATATAGAGATGGCCGATCTTTCGTTCGATTGTGATCGTACCGAAACGTGTGCGGGCAAAAACGAGGAAAAGTTGATCGAACGATCGTGGCCTCGTTGGGATTCGGTTGATGTAACGTCGCTGCGATGGCAATAAAACGTAATCGCGGCCGAAGACAGCTATTAATCATGCTTGCGCAGATGATAGACGCGACGGGGAGAGCGTAGAAAGAAAGGAAAACTCGAATCAATAACGCGTTCGATACAGAATCGTGTTCTCTCGTGTACAAATTAAATCAAAATCTTCTTGTCAAAAATGTTTCTAAATGAAAATAAAATGAAAATGAAAATCTTGATCTTGAACATAAAAATGCTTATTCCGAACATGTCATAGCTCCACGATTTATTTCCTTGATTTATGTCGTCGCGGTTCAACGTCCACGAAAAAAGCCGTGATCCTGGCAATGGTCCAGCATAGTACTGACCTTGACCAGCCGAGTGACAGTGCCAAGTCGTGTGGTAACAGAAGAAACGCGTCTAATCGCGGTAATGGAATGCGAAAAATTGCAGTTCAACGAATTTTACTCGCGACACCCAGACGGCTCGCGATTATTCGTTGGCGTGGCTCGCAGACAGGGTGGAATTGAATCGGGGCGAGGGGTTGGCCGACGCCCACGCAATATATCAAGCTTGTCGGGCAACGTCTGCAACCGGGTGAACCACCGTTGTTATTCCTGCAAATAACATTACGCACGCCCCGTGTTTTTTCGCTTTCCGTCTCGCGTATAGCATCGACAAGGTAGAGATTTCCCTGGGCGTAGGGGATTCCGCGAAACCATCGAGAACCGCCACGTAAAAACGCGACCGCGACGCCTGCAATTATCTCGGAAAGGAAACCAGATTGGTTTCCGTCGATTCGTTATCGTTGTCGACTACTGGTCCGCTGGAAATCGACGAGTTTCGACTCTGGCATTTTCGTGAAAATCAAAGAAATAATTCTTACTCAAATATTTGTGAAAAGTACATTTTAGAAATGTACCAATAATAATAATAATAATAATAATAAAAGTACCAATGTATCGGGTTGGAGGGAAAGTTCTGTCGTATTTGAATGAATACATTTGAATGAATTTTTATAAAAATATACCATCATACCAAAATATTCATAATGTTGGAATTCAACGATACCATAGCGTCTTAGGTATAAGGGTTTAGACGTAAGAGACGGTTTTCCCCAAGGACAACTTTGTAAAGAGGTTTCACTCGTATCATAATATTTACACAAAGATAAAATACAGGATACGCGGAAACACTGTGTCGTTATTTAGAGAAACACGATTATAATACTAATAAAGTGTAGTTTATCGAATAACGTACCAAATTAAAGACATATCCAACACATACCGTAATATCTACAAATATATAAAACTTTTTATTTTTTAAAACGCGTCTATATATCTATATTATAAGATATTTCCTAATAAAAAAAATGTATTTAAAAGACGGAATTGATTCTGACGGAATTCCCGAATTGCGGTGGAATTTCTTTTTAATGGAGAAGCTCCGCGTCATTTCAATTCCCAGCTACAAAATACACGGCTACCGAAGCTCAAAGATCCAATTTCGATGGTTCCAGGTTCGTTTCCCGAAGGAACGAGGGTTGACACGCGACGCGAACACAGACGAAGCGAGAAGCGCAACAAAGTTGCACACAGAACAGATTGCGATCGTTCCGAACGCGCTGGACTGGTTTTCTACGAAGGAACGGCTCGGAAATAACGAACCCGGCGAGAAACGAGGAGGAGAGACAAGCCGACGATTGCAGGCGCAACCTGTCATGCGAACCGAGCATAACCGGGGTCAAATGCCTGCTTCGTCGCGGATTATTCTTTTCTTTTCTGAGACGCCGTTTCTACAACAACGGCTGTTTCCTCGCGACTCGTTTCTTTAAGCGGGGGCGTGGCTGCTCGAACGTGAATGGAAATCGAATACGTGGACGGGTCTGCCAGACGTTCTTTCAATATTGTTTTAGTCGACCATTCGGTTTCTATAGGAGAATAATTGCAGAAAAATTACCATTGTTTCTCGAACGGTTGTCCCTCTTGTGGAGAATTGTTCGATACGTTGAACACGCAAATTCAAACATTTTTTCTCAATTTCGAGAAAAACAAAATTCTTCTCTGTCCAAACGAAGGTGGAAGAGCATCTCTGTATTCTTATGATAATTATTTCCTCGTTTATGGCGTTTTAAAAAATTCTTCGAGTCGAGAGGTTGTCCAAATTCAAGAAAAAATGTTGATTCTCCGCTTCGATGACCTAAAAGACAAATTTTCTCGGTGTGCTTCCAGCAACCGAATATAACGGTTCCCTACGCGATCGGATCAGGGAGTATCGAATCCTCGTTCCCAGGATTACAGTGATCGCATAGTTTTCCCGGTATCCCCGCACTTGTGTTTCCTTTTCCCGAAAAGAAATCGCCTCACGTGCAGAATAGCCTGTGCCGAGTAGCTCGGGGCGTCTAATGCGGATGGTGGTTTACGTGGTGCATACCGCATCTCGTTGCATCCACGGAGATGCAGCCTACGCATATAACCTGGAACACGATGCACGGTAATAACGCGATGCGAAATAGAAGCTCGCCGACTGATTGCCACCGTGTGTCACGGTTATGGCGTTGCCACAGGATGATAGAAAACAGCCTCGCCCATTTCACCGACTCTCGATCAGAAATCTTCGCGACTACGAGACACGAATTTTTCTTGATCGCTCGCTGCCACTGTCGAGAGCAAATTAAACGCGCACCCGTCCAGCAGCTTGTTAACGCGTCGTTACCGTGCCGCATTCTTCGCATAGCCGAGCCTAAAAAGTAAAATCAGAGTACGCGTGCCATTCGTACCTGAGAATACTCCGGGTATCGTCGGGCGAATGCCTCTAATTAAGAGATATGAATTATCTCGGGCAGGAGTAATTTCTGCATCGCGAACACCTACAAAGAATTCAATTTAGATCGGGACCGGGTGATTTAATTTGATCACGCAGTGATACCGCGCTACATGGAAACCAGCTGTAATTGCTGTGGAAATTAAGATTAGGTTTGCATAGGTAAGTAAATTCTTGTCGCGATGGGACGATGTAACTTTTAAATTACATTCGATGCGCTTTGGCGTCATCGTACACTTTCGATTGCGTAAAATATTCCAAGAATTAAAGGAACGGGCTAAAAAATTGAATCGCATAAAATCCCAGAAATCCGAAGAGAAGGTTTGGCGCAACATGCGCGTGATCGGCGGTCTTAAAGAATCGGAATTATGCAAACTCGATGAACTCACGGCTGTGATTGCGCATCGAATTCAGCGAAAAAATGGTCAAATTGGTAGGAGCATGTGAAAAATTGATTCGATTTTCTCGAGAAGGTAGTATCGTCGGCTACCAGGAAAGAAGATCTCGATCCAGAAAGGAGAAAGGATAATTCCACAGTGACTAGGCTCGTAGTACCCTTGATAATAACCGCGAGAGTATGTTTGCGCTAGTTCGATCTCCGTGCGACCAATTACCAGGCAATCGTGTTATGCTGGTAATGAGAGATTACCGAAACCGGAAACGGCCGCCATTACGAAAGGCAAACAATGGCGTGGAACGTGCTCGACGGCGTATCGAACACGCGACCACGGTGGTCTCTCTCGTCGACGTAGTAAACACAAAGGCCGCGACAACGCAACGAAGGCAAATATCAACGAGTACGACGTCACGAACTGTTGCGAAAAATTTGCCAGTGAAAGGGAAAACAAATTCGTGTGGCAACGAGACCCGCGTCTCGGAAACCAGAGCTTTTCGAAGCCAGTTACACCACAATTTCGATCGGTGTCGAACGAGACACTTTGCGGCAGGAAGAAAATTGTTGATTTTAAATTTTCTTATCGGGAGACTTTCTTATCGTTTACAGGGCGTATGCATGGCGATTCTGGGAACTGGGACAAAAAATCATACGTCATAATTCACAGTTCCAGTTCTCAGAATTACCCTGTACATACCGGGAAAAAGAGTTCGATCGATTGGGCGAGTGAACTTGGAATTTGAGCAGCGTAGGTTGCAGTAAACGGGAGAAAGCTCGCGAATTCACAGTCCCTTCTCCGGATCATTGGCAAATGCAGCCACGCTTCTGCAGAGGCAGATACGTGGCAGGGAATACACGTGAACTGCAACAACTATTCGCGTGCATAGATGCGCCGTGCAATAAATCACGGGACAATCGTCACGGACGATCGTCCGCAAGTTCGCTCTGTGCTCGGTAAAACCGGAGGATAAAAAAAGAGAAAAAGTCGAACCGATGCCTGGTCTTCTGCCGCGTGTTCGACGATCCGTCGATAGGATGAAACGTTGCGAGAGAACGCGACTTAAATCGTTTAAACGGCGAAATTTCTCTCCGCGCTTCCTGCTACCGTGCTGCAACCGTTCTACCCATTCCTTACGTTCGAACTCGCAAATCTCAAACCTGGAAAACATAAACTGGCTCGGGATTGGGACGCGAATTCTTTTCTCGCGAAAGACATCCATGTAACTTCCGTACCGGAAGCACAAGAAATTGTACAAAAAAAAATAGAACACTAGTGATACGAATAAACGTCGACGCGTACCGTAGAAAGGGATCGTGGAAAGATGAAAAATTGGTTCGACGGTGTATCGAGTGCGAGGTGGAGGCATTCTGTCCGCGTCTAAGTGCTCGAGGTCCATCGTGTCCGATCAGCCGGCTCGGTATTCCGGACGCTTGTGCACCTGGCAGCAATTATGATATATGAAGCGGCTCCCCATTCTGGGAACATGTCGGCCAACCAGCCAGCGAGTCGGCGAGCCAGCCAACCAGGAGGGAATGCGGCCCGTTCACGATCTACCTTTTCGAAATCGGCAGTTTCGCGAGCCGGCGAGTAACATCGCCCACGTATCGGCTCGATTATGTGCCATTAACCGCCTCCTTTCCCTTGTCCACCCTTCCGTACGCAACTCGCAACTCGCAACTGCCCCCGCACCCTGTTTCGAGCTCCCCTCGCACCTCTTCGTACCACCATGGTTTCCTATGGTACCCCTCCGATTCCCCCCTGGTGTTTTGCAGCAGCCTACCCCGTGGCCGTAACCACCTCGTGCTACCTGCCGAGAGACCGTGGGCAGCGCGGAATGCGTGTATGCAGCCGGCCAAGCGGTTCTCGTCGAGTATTATCGTCCTAATACCGAGCACCAGAGCCAACACAGCCGTCTTTATTAGCGCGGCAAGCAGGAGAGCGAGGTGCTGCGCCGCACCGTTGTAAGCCACGACCGGCTCGCACAGTGTGCTCGTGCCCGATCTCGTAGGGAGACCGTGACAGTCGGTGCTGCTCCGTTGGTAGAGGCTGCACAGGTACGCCCACGCAGTTAGATAATTCATATCATTGATATTGCCTGGACCCCGCCGACCAATGCACCGACAACGCGCGAGCTACGTCGCTCGACGAGCTGGAAGATCCGGGGCTCCATGGGCGCATCGGGGACTCCGGTTACTGGGATTGGGTGTACAAGATTTTAGGGTCTAACGAGTTTGGGGACCGAAGGTTTTGGGATTAGAGCGATTCGGGATTTCAGGGTTTGATTGCGCGGGAGAGGTTGGAGTACTCGTTTAGGGATCCAATAGTTTGAGAATTCAATGGCTCGAGGATCTAATATTGTGGAGACACAAAGGTACATGTTCCGTCGCGCAGGAACAGGACACATGGGTTTCGTTGGAGCAATATTTATGGCGCGTTCGTGACTAAACATCTTCCTCGAAGATTACGCAAATTAGGGTCAATCGGCGACCATTCGACACATTGCCAGACGTTTAGTTTTGTATATCTTAAAGAACAACGTCACCAAGGCTCCTTCAGAACAGCGAGAAGGAGGTGTAAACAGACGAAGCACGCTGATTGGTAAATGCAACGATCGGCAGGAACCAATCGGTATATGTTTTTCCTCGTCGCGTTCGAACATGAAATCGAGTTCCGACAGTTGCATCTTAGCTTTCGGACAAGCGTCATCATTTCATCCTCGGGTGGACAAGTACAACGCACCGGCCGTTGTCTTGTCATTCAAACAGTACAAGTCTCAAGACTTTACATTGCGGTAGTTCATTGTCCAGCGATCGGGATCAAAATCCCCTCGCGTGCGCTAGCGTATAAGGCAGGACCTGCTAGAATTGCCTTGCCGACGAGTCCACTAGCAGGTCCGGGACGAAACGCTTCTTTAACGTCTTCCCTTTTAATCCAAGCAATCTTTGTCTCATGCAATCGCTTGATCCATTGAACCGGCTACCCAAGATTAATTTGGCGGGTAGCAGCAGTCGTGTTAGAGCATTCGCGAGTCGACGCGTCCGCGGTTAAAAACCGGGCTCGAGCCTTACAACCTTGAGTGGAATCCATCCGCGCATCACCCGCGAGCGTCCCTCGAAAACACCACGACGCAACAGTACACTTCCTGATCTCAGAAATTGGGTCCAACGTCAACCTCCCATTCTCGCTAATGCTCGCTTCCCTTTCCCAAGTTTCACAGGTTTGGGACTGTTTCGGAATTTCTGTGTTTGATTGCACGAGTGGTTGGGGTCCAATGGTTTGAGGATCTAACGGTGCGCAGACCCAAAGGTACACTTCCCGCGGCGCAGAAAACTTTTCCCCAGCCGGACACACAATTCCTCTGAATCTGACGTAACGCTACCCTTCGCGCAACTCTCCGGCCAGTCGTAATTCGAATCGGCCCCGCGAAAGTCCTCGCGAAACGAAAGCCGCTTTCTCAATGAAGTCGACACCGATCAGTAGCAATTGCAATAGCAACAGCAATAGCAATGGTAGCAGCCCCGGTCGCGGTCGAGCGGAGTTTTCAGAGCTGGCTCCGCGATTCGTCAAGGCGTCGACGAAGAATTCGCTCGCGGAGCCGGACGCTAACTCGCGGCCACCTCGTTTCTATTCATTCCGAAAGACCGCCATCGGGTCGGTATGCCCGGCGCGAGCCATTAAAGACTTTTCCCGAGCACCGGCAGCGATACCTAACAAGCGTTTATCCGACGATCGTGCGATTCAGGATAACGACGTATCCAGCGGCTCTTTGCGTTCCCCCGCGCATATTTACCGCATTCTTTCGCCGGGCTACCATCGGGTATCGCCTAAACCGTGAACTGGAATCGATTCTTCGATTGTTCTCGTCCACGAGGTTCAGCGGCGAGGTGAGCCATTTAACTGTTTCCCCAAATTTATTGCCAATTTTTGGCACACTTCCTACGGTTCGTTCGCTCGGTACAATTGGACAGGTTCGTGTTTATCGTGCTCTCCGATTGGAGTTCCTAGAGAGCATTCTATCGATGAACAGACGCGCAAGCAGATCGAAGAAAACCTTAAAAAATACGTCCCCGTATAAATGAGCGAACTTGAACACGATCCGCGCAATTAGAGCGACCATTAAAAATGAATGGACTGTAATCGTTGATCCGCAGTTCCTTCAACACACGATCTTGCAGCGAATCCTAATTCGCGTCGCAGTAAAATTTGTTTCGCGTTTAATCCGTGCTTGAGAATCTCCTGCCTGAATTACACGCGCGTACCATCTGCTCATTAAATTATGGGCGGCAATAAAACGTCGGCGATAAATTGCGAAAGGTAATTGGATCTGGAAAACAGCGAGAAAGGTTAGGCTAGGAACGATCACGAAGGGAGAAGACGGGAGAGGGAGAAGAACGAAGAGAAAAATGTTAGAGAGGCGAGAGAAGACACGGTCGAACAAAGCGTGTTTCCTGGAAAGGAACAGGAACGCGCTAATGAGATCGTGTGGCAGCGCTACAACGCATTTGCGTGTTCCCCGTGCAGAAGATAGAGGGAGACAGAGAGGGAGAGAGACGTTAGTTTTCGAGATGAGAGACAACTGAAATAATTACGAGCCGCGGATTCGTACTTAATAAGTCTCGAGAGAGGCGACGCGATACATAAGAAAACGAGAAACTCGGCTAAACGGACGACGAACGACTCGAGTCCCTTGCCTTTTAGGTTGTCGCGCATCAGATACCGCGTGTCTCGGTGAAAAAAAAGGAGAAACATCGAGCGGAGCATGCTCGAGGGAGAGAAAACGAGTAAATGAATGAGTATCGAGGGAGTCGAGCCCCCTGTTCGCGAGCCGCAACGCTTCGCTGACCGATTCCCCCATGAAATAACTCGATAAAACCGGGAAAGAACGTCTGCTGGACTGTTTGTCCTCTTTCCGAGGCTACTGTACCGCTCCCGTGTTCATTCAGACCCTGCCGAGAGCTCGGGATTAATACTTCAAGACGGGAATCCTCTGAATCTTCTGAATATTCGATCGAAAGTCTGCTTAAACGATCCAGCAGCAATCCATTTGATGTACAACATTTCCTACCACACGACCTAACAATCTTCGTACCAACATTACAGAAGTCAAACACGACTTCTCGACTTCAGCCCGATCGAAATCGAAGTCGAAGTCCACATGGTTCACGATCTAGGACGATCGTGATCGTTGATTACTTCGCGGATTCTCGTTCGGGGTCGTGAAAACCGGAAGCTCCGGGATCGATGGGTGCCGGGAATCGCTTGGCGGAGGATCCAAAACATTGCGAATCAAAAGGTTTGGAGAAAAGTAGTACAGTGATGTAACGATTACGATCTCGATCGATCGTGACCGTAGATTGATCGGTGTAACCCCGTCGGGTTCCGCGAAAAACGGAAGCTGCGGAATAATGGTGGTCGTAGTTTTCGATCGGCGAAAACGGATTCGCCAATGGCGACCAATAAACTCCGGGCCGTGAGAAAAACGGTCTCGATCGGTTGGTTAATCGCTTCTCGATCGTGGGGACTCGACGTTCGATCTCACGCTCCGGCGATCGTGGATTTGAGGCCCCTTTAGCTCTCTGGGTCTCTCTCTCTCTCTCCCCCTCTCTCTCTCTTTCTCGTTATCGTATCGTTCGATGGGCGTGTATATCGTCCGCGTACAAGGTTCACGGAATGGGCTAACGTTGTTCCGAGGCCTTGATAACTGCGTTTTCAGCGTTTCGAAACCGCTCGCGCCAGAACACGAGACGATTTTCGGACGGGTCCGTGTTCTACCGGCGCCGATCGTGCTAAACGGTTCGTGTTCGTTTGCTCGCGGATCGTTTTTTCCTTGTCCGTCGTCTTTCCCATCGTACGCTCAGCTTCGAGTAGTATAATCCCGTCCGGTGAAAACATACACACGGACACCTGAAGCAAAGGGAGAAAGAGAGACGTGTGTTTTAGCACACAACGGTGTACGAACGCAGAAACCGCCGCGGATTACTTTCTCGACGGGACGTCGACGCTCGTTTCGTGCGATCGGTTAAGTATCGTTGATGCGATTTATTGCTCTATCGTACGGCACGCTTCGATCCGATGCCAGACCGTAAAAGGATTATCGGAGCATCGACGGCGCGAACGTTTATTGCACGTTCCCTTCATTCCGCGTAAATTACCTAGGAAAATATCGGCCTGCCTATTTCGCATCAACCCCCCATCCCCCTTCTCGTCCTCTCTTTCTCTCTACTCCTTCTTGCGCTGTTCGAGTGTACGCGGCACGTTTCGCGATTTGCGAGTATCGCGAATAACGAGGCCAATTTGTTGGACGTTTGTTGCACCGGGTGCTTGAGAGGGAATTACGAGGGCTGCTCGACATCCTCTGTGCGACGTAATTGATTAACGCAGGGGTTTTGTGTTAACAAATATTGAGGCGGGGGTCGCGTCAAAATTGAATAACGACTACCAACGAAATTGTTGAAGGATACGGTTGCGGTGGAGTTATTTCCAAATTAAAAGACGCAGCCTAGGGAAATAGGTGACTTTAAACTCGACTATATCGTCAATGAAAACGGCGAATGAAAAGCTATTCTATGTATAGTACACCAGATATGTCCTGCCTAAACCGACTCTTCTACGACGGTAACAATTCTTGGACCGTGAGCCTTTTCCAGAACTGTTTCATTTCAACAGAAATAAAATCGCTCGGATCAAACACCTGCCGGATGTCAGCGCGCATAACTAAAAATTCCTCCATCGATTCAGGAATGTCTCTCCATCGCGTTGAGCCGAGTAGAAGGGGTTGAAACGGTCTCGAAAGAGCCTTGGAGAAAGATCCGAAAGGCGATCGCGCGACCATTCATGATTCGCGGCACAGTTTTTCGCGGCGCGTGTCTCCGGTAAAAAACGGTTCCGAGGTGGTGGCACAGGAGCCGACCTGTCAAACTCGTTTCGAGCCTGGATCTCGATCTCGCGATCCAGACCCGGCTCCGTCAACGCCCTGAATGGAAATCAGATTCGGACGAGTAGCGGAACACACGCGGCAAGCTATTCCGCCCTTCCCAGCAGCGTTGCGCAATTATTTCGCGTTCCAGCGATTTCGCGCGCGGAAACGATTGCGGAAAAGGGTGCGGGAGGAATCGAGAGGGTTGAGGGGAGGACACGGGTTCGTTTTAATTAATGCCGGCTGGAAATAAACATGTCGCAAGGCCGATTTACGGGCCGGCAGCCCGTTGCTGTAGCGTGCAAGCGATTTATGGTAGCGCGACGCCGTTTCCTGATGATATTTAATACCACTCCTGGCGAAGAGGGGCTAGGACGAGTTTTATTGGCGCTGGTTTCGTGCCCGTCGTCCCGACGGACGACGTCGTCGACGGGCATCGACGATAAACGCCTGTCGGCGAGGGTTTCTGGGTTATCGTATCGACTACAGCTCTAGTCGACGCTTCGTAACGAGTGGGGGACATAGAGTGGGGGACATAGATTAATGTTTATATAAAATTTTTGCAATCCTTCCTAGTGGACTTGTCGAGTCGAAATCAATTTTATTTATAGCCTATCGCCGAGTCGTGGAGCTAAATGAATAAATGAGCAAACGAATCGGCATTTCGAACAGAAGAAACAGAAAAGAATGAAGAAAATTAATAACTTTCGCAGTGAGAGACAGAAAAAATGTAATGACAGAACAAGACACGTGGAAAGTGACGAGAGTTGGAGGATGATTGTCGAAAAATTGTCGTAATTTATCAATTGAAAGGAAAACAGGAAAGTTAACGTTTGTCATACCGATTGTTCCTTCAGCCATCCACTGTTTTATACGCTAAATGATTTAATTCCTATATTTAGTCGAATCATGGAGTCATTTATAGGTGGCAGTCAGCACATTGTGGTTCTTGTCGACTCACGGTTACCATAAGATTGTATACCGAATGGATATTTCGAATCTGTCGCTTTTCTGGTGAAATTACGAGTTGATTGCATTAATGTCGAGGCATTCCAGTGTAATTTAAGAGATACGGAACGAAGAGATTAATTGTAAGATATTTTTTGTAAAGATATAATGAAATGTGAAGATTAATGGACGGAGAATGCTGCTCCGAACAGCTGACAATTTCAAAGCCAGCTAAAGAAGGAAGAGGCCTATAAATTCTGGGAAAGAGGCTCCGTTGTTGCCATTACCATCCGATTAGGGGAGAGATAAGAGAGCAGCTCGAGGACTGCAACATTCGCCTTAATGTCAATCTAAATATCGATTTGTATTCTAACGTCGCCGGAGCAACAACCAACACCGCATAACGGAAAGGGCCCTGTATTCCTGTTCGTGACAACGCTCCGCCATATTCTCACGTTTTGCACCGCGAAAACCGCATGACCTCGAATTCGGAATTCTGTCACATTCGCCGTATATTCTCCGTCCTACGACGACTATCGCCTCACGGTTATGCCAGCTTCCTCTATTATCGTGGCGCACGATATTGTCATAACTCGTGTACCTAGCGTCACATTCGCTGTACATCCAATGCCGTTACAGTTTCATAACTGTACAGTGTTCGATGGCAATTCAATGATCGATAATAGCAAGCTCGATACAAATTCGATTTGGTGATTAATAGACTGCCGATCTTTATGCATTTACGAAGAAACGAAGAAATTGGTTTGGTGAAATATAAAACACAGTAACGTCGTTTTTAACGTGACAAAATCATTAAGGGATGAAATAAACTTTTATTTTATTCCTGCTTCCCACGATCGATGCAGAACATTTTTATTTCGCAGACTTGTCAATTTATACCCGAATTAGGAGAGCTCTTCGCGTCCATTTGCAAGTATAAAACGTGTAATTCGAAATTACACGTTAATCGCTCGAGTGTCGATAACCATAAACGTCGGACGAGTGCTTTCGATCTATAAATCACGGTTCGAGAATGAATTGTCAAGCAAGAAAACGTCGTCGCAAGAACACCCTGAACGAATCGTCGTCGAAAGAAAGTAATCGTCATGCAGAAAACTGTCTCGTTGAGTGAACGCCGACTATAAATAGACCGTGTATCTAATCACCGTCCTCGTTCCAACCCTGAAGAGATCGCAGCTGATATAACCAATCGGACCAATTTCTGATCGACTTTCACACAAAATCCTCCAAACAATTTTTGATGGCCCACTCTCTAAACTCAAACCCTCCATGCACCCCGTAACTCGCAAAAAAAAACAAGAGCACAAAGGATCACTGACCTCGGAGACCAGCAGCGTCGATTAATCCGAAAGAAGCTCGGTCCGAGTCGCAGGGTCCAGCACCGTACACTGTCCACACAAGATCCTGTTAACCACGTCCAGCCACGGATACAAATACTAACGAATCACTGTGGTCGCGACTCGTTCTGCTCACTGACAAGTTCACGACGATCACGCTAGCTCAAAGTTGCCTGAACAAAACACTCGAAGCCACTCGTACAAATCGAATACGTCAAAGTACCCTGACAGAATCTCACGGTACTCCGCAGAGCGCTACGAGCAACGAAGCTTCCAGATACCAAGAGCAAGCTCGGGATCTTGTCATCTCCGAAGATGGGATCCGCGTCGAGCGAAACAAAGAGGAGCTGGGTCCAGGACCGGGTTGGACCCGGGGGACATGTTCTGGGGCTGTGTCGGGGCCAGGCGAAAGACGGGGGGCGGGGCTGCGATGTACGACCTCCTTCGAGAAACTGACCTACGGCGAGCCACTGGCCCCTGGGAGCTTCATTCACCGGCGGCCGGCTGAATGGGCCACGAGACGCGCGCCGAAAACCGAGCCGAGAGTGTTCGCGGAACGAGCCACTTCACTTTCCCCAGGATACGTGAAAACGTCGCTGTCCTTCGACGAACTTGTTGGGACCAAGCACGACGATCCTCCAAAAAGATACGAGTCCTCTGACCAGGTCAAGCTAGCATCGGAACACTGAGAATCCTCGAACGAAGCTGTTGATACCCGACACACCGATCTTCGAAGTGTGTGTCGAGATGGTCAAGCTACCATCGGCATACCAAGACTCGTTTTAGAGGATCCTGCGAGACGAATACGATTGGTAGACGACACATTGATCCTCCAGCTGCGCACAAAGATTGCCAAGCTACCAACGGACGGACACGTTTAGGCACTCGACACACCGATCCTCTAAAGAATTTGTCCTGTGACTGGATATACGCAAAGACTGTCAAACAACCATCGGAACACCTAACTCCTTTCAGGCCAACACGCATGCCACTCGACACGCTGATCCTCCAAAGAATTTGTCCTCCAACTGGATATACGCGAAGATTGTCAAGCCACCATCGGAACACCGAGAATCCTATGATGAAATTGTTGGTGCTCGATACACTGATACGTCGAGGAGTAACGTCCTCCGGCCAGGTGTCGCGAGGATGGTTCAAGCTACCATCGCGTCACGGGTTTGCGCGATGATGTTTCGATCACTGTATGCGTTCAATGGAATGTAGAATGGGACGAACACGTGTCCGGCCGATTGGTTCGCAGCGAGTATCCTGCGGAGGAGTCGCACACAACGCGCTGCGAGACGCTCGATCGGATCGTAACTGTGGCCACGACGGCAATGCCCCCGCGACGAACGCTTAAGCGCCGCCGACGCGCTCGGAACCCTGCCTGGGCTCCCTTCCTCCCCACCAGACACACCGCATCCCCACCAAACATACTACTTTTCCGACGGCTTGATGCAGACCCGGCTCACCCGTGTGTACGAGCCCCCGATGGTCGGGCACTGTCACCCTGAACGCGTTCGGGTGATGCGACGATCGTTTTACCGATTGGAATATTTAGCTCGAACCTTCTGTCCCTTATATTAATTCTATCCGTTTTTGTAAAGTCCCCTCTTTCTGAAAGATATTCAAATTTGGTTCGTTTCCTACGGCTGATACGATTTTTTGAATGCAACAGCCAGGATTAAATTTTGTACTTCAAATTTTTCCCGATGATATTGAATTATATAGGCTTTCCACTCCAAATTCACACCATTGCAAATCAATTTCACCCATTAAGAATATTTAAAATTAATTACACTTGAAAGCATCTCCCTTGAATTCTTAGCGAATCTTGAATTTTTACAAAAACTTATTTTAACACTTAGCCAACGCGCTTACGTTATACGTTTTGACTAACGTCAAAATTAGTTGATTTTATTATATGTTGTGCTCCACAGCAGCAGTCCGACAGCAATTGCGAAAAACTCTAGGTCGAGGTAGTTAACAATGACAGAAAACGAGAAACGCGTTGCTAAAGTCAAAATGGGAAATCTCGTCGGCTAAGCGTTAAAATGCTTTATTTCTCAAAGGTTGAATTTGATTTGCGAAAGGGTGCGTTTGACAAAACCTGCACCTTCGTTGTTTTCCTCGCGCGAAGCAGAAACGAAACGGAATGATTAAGAGTATCGAAAATGAATACGTAACAAGCAACGCAGATCCTCTCTTTCGGAAGAGCGATGAGAAAACAATGTCCGTCCGCCGAATACGATAAAAACCGAAACGAGCATCGCACTGAAATATTACAATACTTAACACAGCCAGGAAAGAAAACGCCCATTCACGGTCTTCCATTCACCGGTCGTAAACAACGTCCAGCGACATTTTAATGAACAGCTGGTGTTAACGAAGCCTCAAGGTTGAAAGGTCAGCAGACAGAAAGTTTCAATGATACCGGTGCGGTGGAGGGGCGAGGAAAGGAGAGGGAGATGGATTTTCGCATTAGCCGGAGAGCGGAGGCGTCGGGATGAAAAATCACCGTCTGCTACAGCAACGGGGGTAACAACCGCCATTCACCCTGCAGCCGGAACTTCGGGCACTCTCTACCCTGTACGAACTATTACCTAAAACCGTCACCCTTCCCGGCATCCGGCGTTCCCGCAAGCTGGCAGATACCAGCAGGCCGTCGAAATTCTCTGAACCAACAACCACCGGATAATGGAGGACGTTGGGCTCTCCATTATTCGGTGGATTGCCACCCCTCGGCCCTGGGAGACAATCCCTATCCAAACTGAGAAGCTGAGAGCTCGCGAGCGAAATTTACCGACGCTGTTCTCGGGTGACGAGTCATTATTTAACGAAATAATAAAGAAGCACATTTATTTTCGTTCAGAATGGAGTTTATAAAATATTACAATATTAAACCCTTGCCTACAATATCGTGTCCGACTCGCGACGAAGATTCCGAACAGATTCCAGTAAAAATGTATGTCAATAATTTCCTATAACCGAAATAAAATTCTTTTTTGGTTTTGTTGATGCACAGCTATTGGAGAACGTATTAGCATACGATTTATATCAATATTCTCCTATTTCAGGAAAATACGATCTACAAAAAAGTTCTAATCATTGAAACCGTAAAATAAATCGTGTGGCAAGGGGTTGTAGTTCTCAATCGAAAGAATCGAAGGTCAGCCGATTGCGTTTGGAAAGGGGTAATCGGATAAATGGAGCCGAGGCGATCTCCGAGGTATTTTGCGATTACCCGTTTTCCGGGCTTATGTAAAACAGTTGCACAACGGAAAAGGGCACCGACATCACTCGCATTACGCCGCGTCCATTGTATAACTGTTTATCCTCGCACTTTCCAAAGACACGGATGAACGCGCGGTTCGCTAAACAACAGCCAGAAGTATAGTCACCACTCTCTCGTCTCGATACTCCCCTGTAATTCCACTTGGAAACCGCCCTGAGGTATCCTACATACACGACGGCTACGATATTCTCGCAAGAGCTGCTTCGAGAAAATCCTCTATACGATCGATCCACCAGAAAGTTCATGAGGTTTTACCGGGATCTTTGCATATTATCCATACTATTGACAACGCACGTTGCATACGGTGAAAAATAAAAATGCGCTTGCGGGCTCGTCGCGTTCCCTTCTCTCGTCAGAAGAAAAATTCCACCGAAGGTTGAAACATTTCAAAACATTCCCTTCGCACAAAGAGCTGAAATCCCACGATTTCGACGAACGAATTCCGCCCAAGGGCGCCAATCGCGGGCAAGAAATCACCGCAAAAGTGGCTGCTTATCGCGGCAGCACTCCCGCAATTAACATGCCCGAACCCATCGATCCGATAACTCAAATCCAGCGAGCAAAAAGAACCATCTCGAGTACCCTCGCAATCGGCGCACCAGTCAAAACAACAAAGGGGGTCCGGTATCGGGACTATTTACGAACTCGATGCTTCGAACAACTGTGAACGTAGGGGTCTGATTAAAACAAGAGAAAAAAAAGGGGATAGAAAGAAAGAAAGGAAAACTACAGGGCGCGCGCACACATGTACATACACAAATCCACGGGAATCGATACGCATGCCGTTGCTAAAACAGCGACGGGAAGGTTTCGCGCGCGGTTGCGGGTGCGGGTCGTTGTACCTTCCGGTCCCGAGTCACGTGCACGAGCGAGCGCGTACACACGAGCCGTTCCCTTCTTTCTCCAGTTTCTCTCTCCGTGTTGGATAATGGATGAGTCCCGATATTTACATATTTTTCCATGTTCGTGCCGGGCACCGGTAGGTCAGGCGAGGTACAACCTAGCACAAAGTAGCACCGGGCCCCGGGCGCATCTGCCGCTTGTCACAGTCGCAATTCTCTCAGAAATTCGCCGATAGTTCCATAAAACTGTCGCTTTTGTCGCTGGCTAATTATCAGGCTGGCGGAAAAGTTCTGTCGTATTTTAAATAACCAGGTAATTTTACTTGCAATCGAAGAACACATGTTGCTAGCGAGTGACTGGGAAACGGGAATTGGCAGGTTATCGAATTCATTCAAATTGATTCAAATCGATTAAAAGAAAAGTTCATTCAAACGTTTTCCTTAAAATACATTTCGTCCAACCTGGAATATTTTGGAGACTCGTACTTATGACAGTTGAATTTTTATCCATTCTTTAGATGCAAACATACTGGTGTAAACATTGGTTTAACCCGGCGTTGGTAAGGTGGGGTCACGCAGAGCCACCGAAATAATATATTGTATTACAGAAATAAATACTTTTTCCTTAAAAATGTAAGATTAGGTATTGCTCGAGAGGCTTGTAATTTTTCCGAGTAAAAACGCAGATCCACGAAATTAAATTTTTAAATACACTCGGGCCCGACTCGCTGTCACGCGTTGTTACAATGTTAAAATCAATCTAAAATTTGTGGGGTCTGTGAGAGCCCACCTAACTAACGGCGGGTTAACCCCTTGACATACAATGACGTCTCTGAGACGTCATGTATTTCATGTGCCATGGTAGACTTTGACGTCTCGGAGACGTCAAGAAATCTCTTCGGCGAATACCGGGCAGTATAATATTATTATCTGATTATCTGTTTCGGCCGTGCATCAATGCTGCTTTTTTTAGACAGTCGAAGATGCTTTCCCCCTCTCAATAATATCGGTAACAAAATCGCATCGGCGATTTATTTTTTATCCGAAAATAAAACGCCCTGTTCCGAGCTTGTACATGAGCGTTCGCATTTTATTCGTATGTCAAGGAGTTAAGTGCAAAGCTAATTTGCGGAGAATGCAATCCGAGGAAAAGTAGTGGGGGAATGCTACAGTCCGGACGTCCGAGCGACGTCACGAAGCTACAGTGTAGTCTGACTCGAGTATCAACAAACGGATCCTTTCCCTTTCTTCGAAGCAACCCCCACCAAAATCACCACCACTTTCCCGTGTCATTGATTGGTCCGAAGCGAAACGTTGCGTTCGAAGGAGGGCAAGATCCCACAGCGAATTTAATTTATAATTGAGGGAACATGCACGCGCGCAGACGAGGTTCCGGTTGTCCCGGGGGCCAGAGCCAGAACCTTAGATATTCTAATCGGCGTGACGACGTGATACGCAATTAATCCATCGGGCGTCAGTGTCTCGCCGCAACCGCAATAATGGATATCGGGTCCGCAGGGGCCTTGGGCCCCGTACGACCGGCGTATGATTAATGGCGTTCCTATCAGTGCATGAACACCGCAAAACGAAGACAAATAGCCTGCCGCGGACCTCTTTAAACGCGTTCACCATGGATCCGCTTGTGTTCCATCGGAAACCGACTTAAGAGACGCGAAATTGCCCTGATCTTCCGTGGCTGCCGGCGTGGCCTCTGGCGAACTGACTTTTCATACTGACAGCGGGCCCGGTTCTTCTCTAGCGCGACCCAATGCTATTTTCTTAATCATTTTTTACATTTACCGCATCGTCGACTGCATTGTACGCAATGGAAGACGATGCGTATTCGAATTTATTCGAATGCTCGCAGACCCATTGGTAGATTCGTTATGGTTGGTTTGGAGTCGCTCCTGGCGATCCAATTAATGATTACAAGCCGAAAGGCTCTCGCGTCTCCAGGTTTTTCCAGCAGTACCGTGGAAAATTTCATTTTGATGGAGCTCGATTTATGAACCGGGAATCGCCTAGCCGACCAGGTGGCGATACGTAACGTGAGAAAGAGAGAGTCCTCGATATCCACCGGTGGCTCGTGTATCTGGTAATTGAGTCACCTGCGGGTCAGGCCACGATTAACCGTGAATTCGAGGCGGATGGAGAAACGATGCCGATACAGGGATCGTTTTTCCTGTTTTCGTGAGCCGTGCGGGACCATGGAAACGGAAACAATGAGACTGTGGACGAAGCTGATGGCTCTTGGAAGTGCTTACGGATTCTTATCGGGGACTAACCGCGGGGAAATTGATATTAGTCTTCTCGTTGAACGTTTCGGATTCCTCAGAAAATTATTCGAACCACAGTTTACATTTATCATCAATTTTGAGAAGATCCGCAAGGAAGAGAACAGTTTCTCCCGAGTAAATTGGATATTGATTTCTTATCTAAATTTATTGTAATCGAGCTAATGGTTAGCGACGCAAAGAAACATCCGAAGGCTCGTTCGCATAATTCTACAGAAAAATGCCAATGACCTCCCGGTTTCGAAAAGACACGATCTTATCAAGCGGCCAAGGTAAAGTATATTAACCCAGCATCGTTAACTGTAGAATGTATGTACCGAGACCGGATTCTTCGCAAGTATAATGTTGCTGCGCCCGGAATAAAGAGCAGCTTTATTCGTTGCGTTCAATTAAAACGCAGCCCTGTTAGCTGGCCCGACGACGACCGTCCCAAAAGATTCATCAACGTTTCCCAGAATTGTTCACGTGCAACCGGAAGGCCGGGCCACGAACTTCCCCGTAAAAAATACACCGAGCCCGGATAATATTGCCGACGCACACGCGCCATGATAAAAATCACGGCTGGTAATCGCGGCGCTGGCATCGGGATCGCGAAACGAGTTCCTTCTCTCGACTGTGCAGAAATTCGCTAGGGATCGTGTACAGGGTGGTGCGAAATTTAGGGACACTGAAAAACCTCGATCGAATGGCAGGGATCGTTTCCTTGCTTCCTTTCGTTCAAGCGGTACAAAAAGAATGAAATACAAATTGTACGAATAAATTCCACAGTTCAATTTAAATAGAATAAGACGTGCTCGAGAGTCGAACACATTCTATCACGAACGAAGCTGCACCCGGTATATGCACTCGTGGAAATTCCGTCTCCGCCCCCGCGAAACCCAGTAAAGTGCATCATCGCGAACTTTCGCGAAGTTCGTGGCGTCGGAGCCTTTCTGTGTGGCGACAGAAGGGGGTTGCAGGGGGTGTGGGGTTGATCGACGACGGCAGACTTTTAATTGCACGGCAAGTTCTCTCGCCACGTGGAAGCTAGTGATAAGCGCCCTGCCCGCACCCACTCCGTAAAAGCGCCGGAAATGGAACGGACAGAAGTTGCCGTGGAAATTACGCGATTAAAAGTACGGAACGGATGCAGGTCTTCGCCGCTGTCTTTCCGGAGTAACGACTTTCGAACAGAGTCTCGGCATCGATGGTTGCCGTGCTAGAGGGTGGTTTGCGTGCCGATTCGTCGATGGGGTGTGACCATTGTTCTAACCGTCGCACCCGGTGGCTGAAACCATCCCTATCCGGCTGCGAGTTCACCGAACTTCCGGAATGCGAACGATTGCATAGTTTCGCGGGACTGCAGATCGATTGGCGAAATGGGGCTGGGCTCGTTCTTTGCGGAAACGAAGGTTTCGAGGAAGAGATCGGAGAGCACCTGCCATTCTCTAGAAAAATTGAAAAATGACCGAGACGAACTTCTATGGAATTCTCTTTTCCATAAATATTTGTTACCGGGGAGAAGAAGGTTAAACAGCAGTTGGAACTGCAGACTGCATCGCCGCCGATCAGACTGCAATTTCACCAAGGGACAGTTCACTTAACCTTCCTGACAGGACAATTGAGGATGATTGCTCGTCCGACGGAGCAGACAATCATCGCTGCGAGTTATCGCGTGCCCATGACCGAGTGTATCGACGAAATCAATTATAAGATGCTAATAAACCACGCGAGCAGGATCGGCGGAACGTTGAGATCGCGGGTGGAACGAGGATCGAGGATCCAACGAAGCGTTTTCGAGTGATTCCGCGATGCTCGCGTGGAACGGGACTCGCCGTTTTATTTCCATAATGATGTAATGCTTTCCGTTAAACGTTGCCGACGCGTTCGAACAATGCGGACGCTCGTTACTCACACGCGATCGGTAATTACGCGTCCGAGGGATCGGCGGAGGAGTCGTCGGAAGTTCGCGAGCGTGATCGTCCCGCGGATTATTTCGCGAACCTCGTGAGAACGTTGTTTGTGTTTCGCATTCGTCGTTCGATTACACCGATTCACCGTTTCACCGTGGTTTTGTTTCGCAGTTAAACAATGATGTTTCATGGTTCGGGATCTGACGTGGAGCGTTTATGTTGGTGCAGCATGTGTTGTATCCAACGTCATTTCATTGCACATAGATACCTGACTTTCTGTTTTTCACCAAAAAGACTGTACAGACTCATGATTTTATCCTCATCCTCAAATTCTGATGAGATGAATAAATTTTTTAACAATCCGTCGAGTTCGCGTGCCTACCGTTCTTAAGAAGTAGAATGAGTCGGTCATCGACAGACGCGTCGGACGATTCCTATTCGATAGCACGCGTGTTCGCCGAACTTTCAAACTCAAATTTCTTGGAAAGGAGGAGACAAACGAATAAAATTTCTTCTATATTTTCTCATGTAGAATCATCCCTTCCACGTTTATGCCATCTTGGGACCCACTGTAGACTGTAGACATATGAAATAGAATAGTTTACGAAACTTTAAAGTCGTTTTCTAAGAGAACTGACTTTTGTTCGTTGTATCTTGTAAGGTGGAGTGGGGTTATTTTTATTATAATATGAGCGAAACTTCTCTAGCTTGTATTTATCAATGTACTATAAGATAAAATGAACTATTCGACATAGATGTCGCCCAAGAATAAAGGTGTTTCCCTCAACAGCTTAAATCAACCAGTGCTAAACAGTCACGCGAGAAGTACATATACAACTTTGAGGTTACCTTAAACGTGCAATAATTCATAAGTTAATTATATATTCTGAGTTGTTGTTTTAGGTAAATACAAAAATATATTGTGAGTTTACATTAAATGAACAGTTTTGATTGTATCTTTTAAAATTCATTGAGAAAAACACTAGCCTGCTGTTGCCCCGTAAATATTATTACATGGGGCATGTGCAGACTGTAAACTATGAAACTTCCCAACAGAAGGCAAACCGTCATCGAACAAAATGGTGCATATCTAATTCAATACGATCGATTGTTAGTACAATTTGGTTCGTTTTCAATTTACTCCAAAAATCGGTGGAGACTTTCCGAACAACCCAAAAGTACTTGTTTGTTTAAGAATTGATAACTCTATCAACCTAAACAATATAATTTAATGCAATAAAAAGCATTTTATAGCAGGCTTTTTAATCATTCGTTTCTTGTCCCGTAGCACTTGAAACAAGGTTTCAAAGTATTTTTAACTATAGGTTACGCTCTTGCTCCATTTTGACTCTCGCATTGCGCGGTGTCATTCGTCCTCGGTAAACATTGAACTTTTGTTTAAGCAAAATTAGAAATATAAACCGAACATGTCTGAGAGACGAGAAGAATTTCCCGTGCATCTGCGAAAGTTAATTGTTTCAGAGTGCAAAAATGGACTAAGTTATCGTAAAATAGCTGACAAATACGAAGTTTCTAGGAGTATAGTGCATAAAATTTATTACAAGTATTTACAGTACGATACCGTTGAAAATTTAATCGGTCGAGGACGAAAACGTAGCCCAAATTCATACGACGAGAGACATATTGTAAGAGAAACTCAACGTAATTCATCGATAACACCACGAAGTATTGTTGAAACTCTACAATTAAATATTTTTTCAAGAACTGTGAGACGAAGGTTAAATGAAGTTAATCCGAAGGGTTGTTTGGCTAGACGCAAGCCACACATTAGTAAAGCGCATAAAAAGAAACGTTTAGCTTTCGCAAAAAAATATGCGAATAAGCCATTATCATTTTGGAACAAAATTATATGGAGTGACGAGAGCAAATTTGAATTATTAAATACAAAAAAAAGAGAACCCGCGTGTGGAGAAAACCGAATGAAACTCTCAAGAAGCAGTTTTCGGTTTAATGGTACGGGGATGTTTTTCTTGGTACGGGGTTGGAAATTTAGCATCCACCCATGGCATCATGAATGCGGATAAGTTTATTGACATTTTAAATGAAAATTTGGAAGAGTTAACCCTAACAATGGATCTCGACGAGGGAAGAAAACGAAAAAATTCTTACAAGATTGTGGGATAGATGTTCTCGATCGGCCTCCACAAAGTGCAAATCTTAATCCTATAGAAAATTTATGAAGCTTGTTAGATTCGGAAATACTGTAAGAAGTCGAGCCTAGAGATTCGAACGACGACGGTTGAACCATGTAAAAACACGTTTTTTCGATCTAACTGGTCAGCGGTTGACCGCCGACTGTTAGATCCGAAAAGGTAAATACGCGATGGGTGAACGACCGAGCAAGCGAGTGCGAATGATAAATAAGAAAGAGAGCACAATAGCATATATATTTTGCGAGGTAGGTCAGTCAGGGCAGTCTTCGGAGAAATTGACGAGTAGAGACAGTTTTTAAAAGAGAACACGAGACGAGAAGATTTCTGATTGTAAGAGTTAAAGAGTTTTTAGATTAAGAGAACACGAACGGAACCGAATTAAATGTATTTTTCTAAATATTTAATAAAGGATTCTCAATCAAATCCACATTGAACCTTCCTGACTCTACAATACCATTAGAAAAACGTCATAATAAAACAGTACTTTTAAACGAATTGCAATTAAAATTTCAACAAATTGATCGAAGTTACCTCGAAAAACATGTGGAAAGCATCCCACGACGATTAGAAGCAGTAATTAAAGCAAGAGGTTACGATACCAAATACTAATTACTTATTTTCGAAATATTCATAAAGCGTCCACTTAATTTTATCCACCAAAAATTGTATACAATTTTGATGAATGATAATATATTCTATTATATTAATTGTTATTATTGATATTGTTGTTCATTTCATTAAAGTACACTTTGCTAACTCAAATGTTCCATACAATTCTGGTTTATTAAAATTATTATTAAAATTATTATATAATGCCACCGGCATTGAGCCAGCGCATGTTTACATCATTAACCTTTATAAGTTTTTCTTTCCACTTGGCAAGTATGTTTGTTTCTTATTTCTTTTGGTGTTTACTTTGTTTCACGGAATTTACAGTGTTTTTATTTTTACAGACGCAATTAATTATAAATATTTTCTTGACAATGGTTTAAAAATGAGACTCGAAACGTTGAAATTGTTATAATTTTTGTTTGCAAAATTGCATAAGTCAGTAATAATTGATCGACTCGTGCGCTGAAATGATAATTTTGAATTGTATTTATTAAAATTATGTTTCAAATCGCATTGATTTTTTGTTGATCATTCAACCTGTCCACTTAATTTTGTCCAGGACTGTAAGTTTAAAATCCAACTTTACAGAAACCAGTCCACGCTTGCCCCACTTCACCTTAAATTAAAAACTAATTGAATTGACAACGCACGTGGAGGGGTGCTGCAGCTGAATCGAAGGCGTCAATGGCTGCAGGACTCTGCCCAGTGAACGACATTGCATAACCACGAGGATAGCTCGACAGCTGCAGCTCCGTTGCAGGACAGAGATAACATCCTCGGCGGTAATTGCGCGTAACGACCGGCGGGTACACATCGATCCACGTCGAAACAAGGTTGCCGGAAGACCTCGTCGATCAATAGGTAAATAGGTTAATCGCGGCGTGTCGTCCGTCCTGAATGGAGTTTCGAACGCTGGCCTAAACGCGCGGGCCTAAATGCCGGTCGCGCCGCTATTCACCTAAATTGCCGACGCCGGAAATCACGAGGTCGATGGACCCGAAACTGCCTCGGATCTACTACACATGCGCGTACATGTTTTCAAGGTATTCGAGCAGTTCGTCTTTAAAAGGTTCCCCGCGAAACGCGCGAATCGATGCTCCGGATGGAGTGAAATCGATAAGATATTTACCGCGGGAAATGCACGGTGAAATCGGGAACCAATGAGCCGGATTAAACGAGCGGAGGACAATGAAATGAAAATAAACCCGGGGGACAATCGCGCGAGGCAGGTGGTCGGTAACGCGCATGCTGCGTTTGATTTACGCGGTGTGAGTGGCTCTAGACGCTTTTGGGAATTCGAAAAATGAAGCAGGACAATGATGTTATTGTTTCGTGTCAAAAATGAGTCAACGATCTCGTCGGTTCTGCACTTCGCGCTGATAGAATATTTTTGTAATTTCGAACTTGTGACACACAGATTTGTGAGATTCGATGTCTCCAAGAAGTGTTGGGGAATTCGAGGTTGTACCGCGGATGAAAACAATGGCTACAGACGAAGGTGTATATGGAACAGGTCTGCTTTCATTCATCTAATTATCTCGTAACAATACGCACCCGCGGAAGCCTGAGAATTGCCGAGAATTACAGGGCGTTGCTTCTATCGTTGCTCGTGATCGTTTCTCGTCATACGAGTTCTTTCATAAAAGTTTCATGAATTGAATGCCATACCGCGATTCTCGTTGAACCGACTTCAATGGACTGGTGTACACAGACAGGTATAGTGTGGGGGAATATCGTGGTGAATGAATGGAAAGAATGTATCGGAACTGTTACATTGATTGTCAGACGAAACATAGACATCCTTCTCCATTGAGTAGAAGTATAAGTACAAAGTTTGAATCGATATCAGGAACAAGTGAAGTTTCAGAATTGAATGAAGTAAAAAACTCGTGGTTCAAGTAGAAACTTTATTTGAAATTCCTACATTTGAGACTTCAAGAATGTCTGACAGAGGTTAGCCTGAAAAATTAAGTTTGCCGATAATATGCAACCCCCGTAGGGGTTATCAAAAATTGCCGTAGCCGATGGTCTTTCACATCGTCTTGGCGGGGTATTGGTAAAAGTTTTCAACTAGCAATAATCGCACCTCGGTAGAGCCTCATTGGTTACGATATCGCCACTGCGCAAAGCTGACTATCGCTTCTCGGCTGCTGGTAGATGTAATGTTTGCTGCACACTTTGTCGAGCGAGAAACTCCAAGAAACCAGTCGCCATCTAGCGGTCGAGAGCTCAACTAGTCGACTACACCTTATTTATGCAGAATTCACCCCTTGCCAATCGTTTTACCATACTCCGAGGGACTAAACACGTTACTCCAAAAACACTGTTCACATTCCGTTCGTAAAACGTTGCATAAATAATCCATATACCTGTTTTTATGCGATCTACACGACGCCGAATATTTTTCTTGAGAAAATCAATTCCAATTCTTATCGCGAATGCAATTTTGTCGTGATTTTTAAAGAAAGTGCAGACGTTTGTAGACTGTACCAAAGAGAAAATTAACAAAACATAATTCACCGACCGAATCCATTGACATCGGCAACACGAGCCAAGTGAAAAGCAAATGAATGCTTCCCGCTGTCCTCTCGTAATTATTCTACCACGCATGGTAGCGAGATTTATTGTGGGTTTTTATAAGCATAAAGGCGCGCGCGTTACCCTTTCATCAAGGAGGCACGTTCAAGCGAGCCTGTAAACACGAATGGCACACGTGTTCGATCGCACAACTAGTTTCTCTCAAACTGATAGAGAAAAGAAGCGTTAACGACTCGGCACCTTTCCATTTTGTTTCCATTGAGGAATATCCAACAGATCCATCCGTCGTAATCAACCAATATTTTTTGTCGATTCGCTCAAGACAATCTCCAAAAAAATTTCCTTTATTCAATTTCACCACGATTGATCCAGCCATGATTCTATAATAATTTCAAGAAACGTATCACACGTGATCGAGTCCCAAACAGCTGAAAAACGTCACCGAACAAATTACAAGACACAGCCGACACAGCGGACAGAATGTAAAACGTTAACAGCGATTACGTCGAAACTGTTCGAACACAGGGGATCGACGTAATGATAATGATTAAGAAATTCTTGTTTGGACACGGCTCGAGCGCGAGACCCGGGAAAACATAATTATTCCAATCGCGATGCGATCTCGCCACGTGCAAAATTTCTTCCGTGAAAATCGTACACGCGCGCGAGCTCGCGAGCGACGCACGCGCCCGATACACTTTCTCCGGCGACTTTAACATTTTCATACGCCCACGCCCGGCTGTAACCAGTGCGATACTATCGCGGAAAGCTTAC
Source organism: Lasioglossum figueresi (assembly GCA_028455805.1). Classification (NCBI taxonomy): domain Eukaryota; kingdom Metazoa; phylum Arthropoda; class Insecta; order Hymenoptera; family Halictidae; genus Lasioglossum; species Lasioglossum figueresi. Next base: position 12,740,762 of record CM052193.1, on the reverse strand, counting down.
GAGGTCGCAAGTTTTCCCGGTCCTCTGATAGAGACCGCTCTAATCGGCGCGTATCTTTGCAAAACGACTCTGCAAAAATCCCCGACTACAAATCGTTGCCCCCGCCCGGTGAAACGTCCGTTGAACGCCCGGGGAACATTAATTCGATCGTGGAAGTTTCCTGGACCGTGAAAACGATCGTTTCGGGGTAATAAGAACTGCGACCGGTGCACTGGGACCTGTTATCGATAAGAAAATTGTTGAACAATGCCCGGCTCGTTTGTTATTCCGATTCCGATCAGATGTGCTTCGAGGCTCGTGTTCTTTTAAACAATTTGCTGATTTTTATCAAAAAGGATGTTTCTCTTCGACGCAAGATTTAATATTGATTCAAGATTTAATCGTGTGCCTTGCAGTGTTCTATAACCTTCCAAGCATTTTATTCGTCGCATCAAATATGCAAAATCAAAGCACGCATTTTCATCATCTTTTGCTTTTTCATTACGGCAAAAAGTTGTGTGCCGTTTACACAGAGGATGTACCATCGAATTACAATTCTTTTGTAGCTCTTTCAACATTCTTTGTGTGGCGTACATTTTATTTCTACGCAAATATCATAGATAGATAAAAATCGCGAAATATCATAGATAAAATGTTCAAATGTTCTTCCGAGTGCAGACGTTGAAGAAGCGTCACAGGACCGTGACCCTGACCCTGACCCGTGAGTCAAGGTCCTCGTCATACGATTTTCCGCTGAAGCGTTTCACGCGATCGCCCAAAGCACCGTAGTGTTTCGCGATCGATTACGCGGCTGCTCGCATCGTTCCGCGAATGGTCCCTCGGCCGTCGTTAGGCGACCGTGTGGGTATATGTGTACGCGAGTGAACGAGATACATCAGCGCTACTCAATCTCCTTGACAATCAATCACAAGCGTGGAACTACCGAGAACGCTTTCACCGCGAGCGCAAGAGCTCTCTGTTTTCGTTCGGTTGTCATCAATATCGGGCGGATCGAGCCGACAGATCGATTACTGTCGGTAATTATTTAATTTCCCCGTAGGATCGAGGGCTCTCCTCGTATCTCCGCGCCGCCTTGCGATCCACTACACGTCGATCCATTATCATCGAGCCGCGAGAGCTGCACCTGTGCCTCTCTCGCCTTATCGGCTTCCCTCGGCGCGGATTAACGAGCGCCACGGTAATAAGTAGCGACGCTACCAAGACGCAGTTAGAGTTTCAATTACGTTATCCGCGGGCAGGCATAACGATAATGGTACTCCCGTGATTCCCCCGGTGTTTCGCCGCCGCATAATGAGCCGCTAAAAAAGGCATCTCACCGCTGAAGATGCACCGGCCCTTGATCTTCGTGTTTCACCGTGCGAAGACCGGACGACGAAGATAAAACACGGATCGAATTCGTAAACGTAGATTTTAATACCGCTCGAACAATTTTTACCGTATTTTTAAATTCAATATTTTTCATCGATCCAATTTATTTAGAGTAAATAAAACTTGTTTGATTTAAACAGCAATTAAACGCAAACGGATGCCCGTCTTATTAATCGCAGAACTACCGACGCGAATAAATTATTCTTGGTCTAATCGGCTTCCGTAAGAGCGGCGAGACGCAAGGGAGGGCATACGAGATGCGCCGGAGCCCGATACAGCATGGTCGGATTAGCGCGTGCATAATGAATAGCCGTGGGTGCGATTATTCAATTAATATTCGAAGCGACGCGACCGTGGAAAGTTGCTGGTGCAATATATTCCGGCGCAACTATCGCGGCAACGTTGCACCAGCTGGCACGTCGCTGATAAGGGAACGCGAGCATACTTGTTCCTCGGCTTGTTCCTTCCGATAGATGCTAGAGTGGTCGTATTAGTTCTACGGGAACGCATTACCTAGGTATAGTAATTATTGCGGCAAAGAATTGCTGTTGGAGGTCAAGCGAACTTACCTTAAATCGAGTACTTTTCGTTTGATCGGATTAGAAGAATCTAGGTGGTGAATAATTATATTTTTTTAGAGAATTTTCTAAAGTGTCTATCTCAAACAATTAGACTGCGGATTCGATGTATTCGTGGCAAAAACGAATTGACGGAATTCAAAACGATTCAATATTCTAACGCACTGTCGGATAAAGAAAATTTCCCGCGAGAGCATCTGTATAATGCGAAGAAAAAATCTGGAACGTTCGACTCGATCAGATTGGAACGACTCGACCACATTGATTTTTTAAGAATTAA